>JABCMJ010010373.1:4051-15340 GCA_014822125.1 Arbutus unedo | reverse complement strand
TCGGGTCGCGACTTCGGCCGTGGAGGTCGATCACCTGGAGGAGGTGGTCGAGGTCGTGGGCGGATCCCTCGTCATTGCACTTGGTGCAATGCTAATAATCATACCATTGACTATTGTTGGGATCTCCATGGTCGCCCTTCTGCTCACCAGGTCACCGTTTCTGAGGATGATGGTATGCAGTATTCTTCCAGTATCACCCCTCGTGTAGTATCAACAGTTTCAGCAATATCAGTCTGCTCAGACTTCTCATCTCACCTCCACTGCTACGCTAGCTCAGACAGGTCCACCTTCTGCCTATCTTGCTTCCAAATCTCCTTGGGTCATTGACTCTGGGGCTTCTGATCATATGACCGGTGCTCCTACTACCTTATCTGATTGTCGTCCCTCTGGGACATCCTCTCGTGTCACTTTAGCTGATGGCTCTACTGCTCCTATTGCTGGTTTGGGTTCGGTTACTTTAAATTCTTCTCTTTCAGGATCTCCGAACGAGGACGAAGATTGGTGGCGGTGTTGAACGCGGTGGTCCATGTTACTTTTTGGATCACGAGCCGTCTCCCTCTGTTGCATTTCAATCCACCGTTTCACCTTATCAACACCACTGTCGCCTTGGTCGTCCATCGCTTTCCACCCTTAAACGGATGGTCCCTTCATGTAGCCGTGTCAAGTCGCTTCTAAAAAAACACAGCAATACATCTCAAAAACATGTATAGGAAACATATTAATTTCATACAGCCAAACTATTACCTCCTTTAGCCATGATGAAACATACTTAGTCCTGGCGTACCAAAGATTGGAGTTCTCTAAATTTGAGGAACCACAATGCAATCTGTTACCATATATCAATACATTTGATGGTTGCACAACGCTTGTGCAAACAATACTACATTTTACATTCCCACATGTTTTGCTTATTAGCATAACTAGAAAGGAATACGGCTAGGAGCGAAGAAAAACAAAGGTTGAACAGAGAAATAGGGGACACCTGGCTTTGCAGTGATAAAATTGCCTGGGGCTAAGCTTCTGAAAGCCTGCAAAGGGATGGGCTAATCTAAATTCCAAATTTTAAAAACGAATATCATTATATTTTCTAACATTTGAACAGTTTGGGTCATGAAAATTAGTGGGAGTAAAATAAAAAGTATTAAATGTATACTTATACATATAAAAACAACCAGCAGTGCATCTCGAAAACAAGAATAGTAAATATATTAAATTTATACAGCCAAGCTGTCACCTCTTTTAGGCATGATGAAACATACTTAGAACTGATGTACCTAAGTTTAGCATTCTCTACTTCTGAGGACCACAACGCAATTTGCTACCATCTATCAATGCATTTGATAGTTCCATAATGCCTGCACACATATGATACTGCATTTTACATACACACATGTTTAGCTTATTAGCACAACTAGAAAATAATATCAATACAAGAGAAGAAAAACAAAGATTTAAATGATAAATAAGAGAGACCTAGATGTGCAATGCTGAAACTACTTAGGGATGAACTTCTAAAAGCTCACAAAGGGATGGTTTGAAAGTCCCCCCTAGTATGTTTCAAATCATATCTTCACCATTCTTTTAAATCCATTACTACCATGTAGATGCCGAATAGACAAATGGTGAGAGTTTTCTAGCACTACACTACAGGCAACAATATCACCTTAACATATGGAAACAATGTCACATGCCGACTAGAAAGAGGATTACGTCAAGGTGAAGTAATCCGCTTAGAAGAATGCCATAAAGAGAAGTTTCGATGTTTTGAGGATCCAATTTGCAATCTTCATTGCTCCCACCTATTATGCCTTTTGGAATCAACGTCGTAATGTCACAGCATGTTGTCTCTTCCATAACCTAATTAAAAGAGAAAAGCCCAATGATCCCGTTGAGTTGGAGTATACGTAACGAGAAGAAGAGAACATCCACAGTATCGAGGTAGATGACAATCGCATTACGATCGTAGACACTTCTTATGAATGGACCGTGGAGACGGATGCTTGTGGAAGTGCAGTTGTATGCGTGCGGGTGTACGTTGTGCAACTGCAAGTGTGTGCTATGAAAGTTCAGGTGTGTGTATGTTAAAGTGCATCTATGTGTGTGGAGGTGCAGCTGCATGTGCGTTGTGCAGATACTGGAACAGAAGTTGCGCGTGGAAGTGCAGCTACGTGGTGTGTGCAATGTGTAAATGCAGCAGCGGGTGTGTGTGTGGAAATGCATCAGTGTGTGTGTTTGTTGTGCAAGTGCAGCAGTTGCTGTGCTGCGAAAGTGGAGTTGGGTATGTGCGGTCTCTCTGCAAGTATAGCAACCATACAATCCATAGATATCCATATAAATCATCACATAAATGGAACTCTGTAAGTCATGAACACATTACACAGAAGGAGATAGAACAAACCTGGAAATACTTTTGAAAATGTCCCAAACAAAGATGAACATATAACCTGGTACTTATAAACGGTATGTATGCCCACAGATGTTGAAAGAGTATGGCTGCTGAGATTTGTCCCAGAGTTATCAGAGGTCATGATGCCAATCTAGCAGTTCAATGCCTTTATTAATCAATTTCTTCATAATCTACATGTATTGAACAAATTGTGCATGAAGAAATTATCCAGTACGGGCACCAAAACAGACAAATGACTGACTCTTGAAAGACAATGATTATTTAAAATCATCAATTAGGGACAAAAAATGAAATGACTGAAACACAATAACTTCGCAAGAAAGTTAGCTTCAATCGGGATAACAATTACCTCCTTCAGCCACGATGAAACATACTAGGACCTAGTGTACCTAAGTTTGGCATTCTCCACTTCTGAGGAACCACAATCCAATCGGTTACCATATATCAATGCATTTGATAGTTCCGTAACGCCTGCGGGCACATACACAGATGTTCAGCTTATTTGCACAATTAGAAAAGAATATTCGTAGGAAAGAAAAAAAATCAAATGTTGAATCGACAAATAGGAGACACCTGGCTTTGGAATGCAGAAATTGCCAAGGGATGAGCTTTTGAAAAGCTCCGAATGGACGAACTAATCTGAATTGCGGAGTCCAAAACGAATGTCATTGTATTCCCTGATATTTGAATAGTTTGGGCCATGCAAATTAGCAAGAGAAAAACAAAAAGGATTAAATGTGTCCTTGTACACATAAAAAAACACAGCAATACATCTCGAAAACACGTATAGAAAACATATTAATTTCATACAGCCAAACTATTACCTCCTTCAGCCATGATGAAACTTACTTAGTCCTGATGTACCTAAGATTGGAGTTCTCTACTTCTGAGGAACCACAATGCAATCTGTTACCACATATCAATGCATTTGATGGTTGCATAATGCCTGTGCGCATACGATACTGCATTTTACATTCCCACATATTTTGCTTATTAGCATAACTAGAAAGGAATACAACTAGGAGAGAAAAAAAACAAAGGCTGAACTGAGAAATAGGGGATGTCTGGCTTTGCAATGATAAAATTGTCCAGGGCTGAGCTTCTGAAAGCCTACAAAGGGATGGGCTAATCTCAATTCCAAAGTCTAAAACCGAATATCATTATATTCTCTGATATTTGAACAGTTTCGGTCACGAAAATTAGTGGGAGTAAAATAAAAAGTGTTAAAATATATCCTTATACATATAAAAACAACGAGCAATGCATCTCGAAAACAAGAATAGTAAATATATTAAATTTATACAGTCAAGCTGTTACCTCTTTCAGGCATAATGAAACATACTTAGAACTGGTGTACCTAAGTTTAGCATTCTCTACTTTTGAGGACCACAACGCAATCTGCTACCATATATCAATGCATTTGATAGTTCCATAATGCCTGCGCACATACGATACTGATTTTACATACACAGACGTTTAGCTTATTAGCACAACTAGAAAAGAATATCAGTACAAGAGAAGAAAAACAAAGATTGAAATGATAAATAAGAGAGACCTGGATGTGCAATGCTGAAACTGCTTAGGAATGAGCTTCTGAAAGCTCGCAACGGGATGGTTTGAAAGTCTCCCGTGGTACGTTTCAAATCCCATCCTCACCATTCTTTTAAATCCATTACTACCTTGCAGATGCCGGATAGACAAATGGCGAGGGTTTTCTAGCACTGTACTACGGGCAATGATATCACCTTAACATATGGAAACAATGTCACATGCCGACTAGAAAGAAGATTACGTCAAGGTGAAGCAATCCGCTTCGAAGAATGCCATAAAGAGAAGCTTTGATGTTCTGAGGATGCAATTTGCAATCTTGAGGGAGGGCTCCCACCTATTACGCCTTTCAAAATCAATGTCATAATGTCACAGCATGTTGTTTCTTTCATAACCTAATTAAAAGAGAGATGCCCAATGATCCCGTTGAGTTGGAGTATACGCAATGAGAAGAAGAGAACATCCACAGTGTCGAGGTAGATGATAATCGCATTACGATCGTAGACACTTCTTATGAATGGACCGCGGAGATGGATGCATGTGGAAGTGCAGTTGTATGGGTATGGGTGTAGGTTTTGCAACTACAGGTGTGTGCTGTTAAAGTTCAGGTGTGTGTGTGTGTGTGTTAAAGTGCATCTGTGTGTGTGTGGAAGTGTAGCTGTATGTGTGCTGTGCAGGTACAGGAACAGGAGTTGCGTGTGAAGGTGCAGCTGCGTGGGTGTGTGCGATGTGCAAATGCAGCAGCAGGTGTGTGTGTGGAAATGCATCTGTGTGTGTGTTTGTTGTGCAAGTGTAGCAGTTGCTGTGCTGCGGAAGTGCAGTTGTGTATGTGTGGTCTCTCTGCAAGTATAGCAACCATACAATCCATAGATATCCATATAAATCATCACATAAATGGAACTCTGTGAATCATGAATTCATTACACAGAAGGAGATAGAACAAACCTAGAAATACTTTTGAAAATGTCTCGAACAGAGATGAACATATAACCTGGTACATATAAACGGTATGTATGCCCACAGATGTTGAAAGAGTATGGCGGGTGGGATTTGTCTCAGAGTTATCAGAGGTGATGATGCCAATGTAGCAGTTCAATGCATTTATTAATCAATTTCTCCATAATCTACATGTATTGAACAAATTGTGCATGAAAAAATGATCCAGTACAGGCATCAAAACAGACAAATGACTGACTCTTGGAAGACAACGATTATGTAAAATCATCGATTAGGGACAAAAAATGAAATGACTGAAACACAATACATTGGCAAATAAAGTTAGCTTCAATCGGGATAACAATTACCTCCTTTTAGCCATGATGAAACATACTAGGACCTAGTGTTCCTAAGTTTGGCATTCTCCACTTCTGAGGAACAACAATCCAATCTGTTACCATATATCAATGCATTTGATAGTTCCGTAACACCTGCACGCACATACACAGATGTTCAAATTATTTGCACAATTAAAAAAGAACATTAGTAGGAGAGAAAAATATCAAAGGTTGAATCGAGAAATAAGATACACCTTGCATTGCAATGTTTAAATTGCCTAGGGATGAGCTTCTCAAAGCCTGCAAAGGGATGGGCTAATTTGAATTCTATAGTTTAAAACGAATATCATTGTAATCCTTAACATCTGAATAGTTTGGGACATACAAATTGACAGGAGTAAAAGAAAAAGGATTAAAAGTGTCCTTATACACATAAAAAAATACAACAATACATCTCGAAAACAAGTACAGTAAACATATTAAATTTATACAGCCAAACTATTACCTCCATCAGCTAAGGTGAAACATACTTAGAACTGGTGTACCTAAGTTTGGAATTCTCTACTTTTGAGGAACTACGTTGCATTCTATTACCATATATTAATGCATTTGATAGTTGCATAACGTCTGCGCACATGCGAAACTGCATTTTACATACACAAATGGTTAACTTGTTAGCATAACTAGAAAAGAATATCAGTAGCAGAGAAGAAAACCAAGGGTTGAACCGAGAAATAAGAGACACCTAGCTTTGCAATGCTGAAATTGGCTGGGCCAATACTAATAGGAGCCAGGAGGTGATAATGACGGATCTGCTTGAACATTAAAGATTAACTTTCAGAATATTAACACCTTGAAATTTCTTAATCAACACATTTTCCTTTGATCTACTTGGAATACGTTGTAGCCATAAAACAACACCTAATTTGGGATTGAGGGATTTGGAGGTTGTTTTTGTGTTTGGATTGTATATTAGGAAGGAAACTCAGGGATATGGAGGGAACGAGAAGAAGTATTTTAAGCACCTGACTTCACCTCCAAAATTGAGAGGAAACAAAAGGAAAGTAAGGTGATGCTATGGCTCGGATTTGTAATGTTGATTATAACTCATAAAAAATTAAATATTAACAAGTTATACAAGTTATTTTTACCAACATTAACTCTAACACTAAGAAAGGTTAAAAAGGTAAAATATGTAAAAACCTTCACTTTCCTTCCTTAACCAAACATGAAAAAATATTTTAAAATCTCACTTTCCTTTGGATTATCCAAAGGAGTAAAAAATATCTCACTCCCCCTTCCCCTCCCTTTTAAACTTTCCTTCACCTCCCCTCACCTAGAAAGATAGCATTGGAATATCACATTTATTTTTTCAGATATATGAACCACTGTAGTAAACTGTTATAGGCCAACATATAGTACCCATTTAGCTGATTGACGTATTGGAGAGGAAGACCAAAAAAGAACGCCAAAGTACCAGATCAATATAGTTAATGAGAAAATATGGACCAGTTGACCCACCCTTGTGTTTATTTCATAGCTTTGGACTCCGAACTCCAAATTAATTAGTTTAAAAATACAATTCCAATTGTTATACATAAACTCAATTTGACAAACATGAAGCAGGCCTATCATGACAACCAGGCAATAATAAAGTGACACCGTGGTTTGATTTATGAACTTAAAAATGTCTATAATATGAAAACAAAGTTCTGCAATATGTTGTCAGTTGTCACTACCAAGCCATGTTTAATAGATCCCTAGATTTTGACAAAGCACCGATGTCGACCCGACCCGGCCCGACACTGGTGCAGGTGCGGGATCTGTACCCGGTGCAACAGTTGAAAATTGGACACTTTCGAGTTCGAGACTAGTCAAGAATCGGAAGGGATTGAAAGAAAATGGAAGATAGAATGAAATAATCTTGAAGAATC
This sequence comes from Arbutus unedo, assembly GCA_014822125.1. NCBI lineage: Eukaryota > Viridiplantae > Streptophyta > Magnoliopsida > Ericales > Ericaceae > Arbutus > Arbutus unedo. Next base: position 8,177 of record JABCMJ010010373.1, on the reverse strand, counting down.
AAATTGTAATAAAGCTAAATGCCTATACAACTTGAAAATCTACCTCTAGATTGAATGATTTCTACTTGTACACAAAATTGGAACTTTTGTACTCTTTATTTTGGCATATCAAGTGTTCTTTTACGTGTAGAAATACAAAGAAAATAAGGTAACGTATTCCCGTATCTGTATTCAAATTTGGATACATATCCAAGAATTCTGTATTTTCAACCTTTTAAGTGTTCAATCCTGAGATATACACTCGTATCTGATTCATGTACGCGCATCCGTGCAACGTAGCTACCAAGCCTTGATAAGTCCATGTTGATCCGCTAGCAGAATTTCAATTTATAATCTATCCCAAGACGAAGTTATATAGCTATATTAAATCTTGTTGATTATTAGATCTATTACTGCTCCTTAAAATTCAATTTCAGAAATGCCCTAACTCCGTCAAACACAACCCACTTCAAACGCAGCTCCATGTTTCCCTTTCATCAAGATGCACAATCTCATACAACATACCAAGATGTAAATTGCAAAATCAAATTTTAATCCTTCCAAAGAAAATAGCTCACCTTTTCAAAACTCATCACCATAACTAACACCAGAAAGGTACCTATACAGTACATAGAAGATAATGCAGTGATAATAATCAATCAACCTTTCACGGCCACTTAGAGACAAGCTTGAATGGAATCTCCCTGATGCCCCAAAGCTAATCCTAGCTCAAATGCAATTACTGCATGGTGTATCCCATCTCGTACGTGATCTCTTCACACCATGCAGAGCCACATCAACAACCATCTTTTTGACAAATGTGATCAACAAAGATATGGCTTTCTAATAACCAAGAAGACAAAGAGATACAAGGTGGCTTTTTAAGTCCGCCATCAAATCCCATGGCTCAACCATAAAACTTATGGAAATCTAAATACTTCAGGAGAAAATTGAACATTGAAATCTTGATGCTAATAGATAGCATCCAACGTCAAATGATTATAAGACTGTAAATGATGTGTTATCTTCTACTTAACTAATAAGCTGGTCACAATTTGATGGTAAAAACACCAGTGGATCAATTATCCCCCGTTCAGTACCAAAGAATTGATTGAACACCAAAACCACAAACACCACGTAATCACGAAAGACAAGTTCTTATCTACTCCACTTACTAAACCGACCTCTAGTCAGTACAATTCATGAAAGCATCTTAACCTACACAGAGGCTCCAAGGCCAGGTGACAGGCTAGGGCCAAGTTGACATGCAGCTAGAGGATACTTTTTCTTAACTCTATGCCTATGTCTCCAGAGACAATTCCTTTTTTCTCAATTAGGGCAATGCAAACCAGTATACCTTATAGAAGCTCCATTGAGTCTAGTCACCAACTTTGTAGGAAAGAGGATTGTCGCTATAAAATGCTAGCTTTGCAGTAGACAAATATAAGATTCCCATAACTGGGCCTGCGAAGGTGGATAGGTAGCATGCGTATGGCTTCACAAGTTGCTCAACAGGAACAGTCTCGCATGTTTGCCGAAAGACCTTCTCATAACCACCTTCTGCAAGAATTTTTGTTCCTTGAGCAATTCTTCCAACAGCTACATCAGCAAAACTGGGCCCTATTTTCACTGGGTCACATAAAAGTCAGTAAATTAGCTCCACAATGGGCAACGGCCAAATAAATGACAATGACAACAAGTTTTTTGAAGTGTACATAATACCAGCGGTATAACGGGAAAGATGGATAACATGACCACCGAACAACCCCAAAATGATAGAGAGACACACACTTGTGCACAAACAATTACACACACAGTCACATGGAGAGAGGGCCCCACGCACACTACACAGTGCAGCACGTGTGGAGCCCTCTCTCCACGTGAGTGTGTAAGTGGGTGTGTATTTTGTGTCTTTAGATTTATTGTTATCACCCTGAGGTGTATATCTCAGAGTCAGACAAGTCAAACATAACAATGGATATGCAGATATGAATTCAAATCAGAATATGGTATGGCTATATGCTAAATAATAGTACAATGATATACTAGTTCATATATACATTAAGTTAAATTCCCCAAGTTGTTTTCTATATGAAATTTGTTGGACAAAAACACAGATAAGCCAATTAAGGCTCACCAAACTCTTCAATAAGTTGTTAGCCCATGTAACATGACAATTGAGGCATGCTGAAATTTTTTTCCATCAAATAGCATAAGGTCTCTCGTCCAAACCTGAGTAGCAGGGAGCTCCTAAAGTGGTGTTGCTCCCACCTTAGGGTGCCACTCCCTCGCTTCCAACTAAGGAGCTTCACGAGAGCCTGCTACCATCGAGAGAGGAGCATGATCCTTACAAAGACGGAAGATTTTGTATGATCGTTGTATGGAAAATTAGGGATTAACTTAGTACAAGTCATGAAATCTTGAAAAGAAAACCACATATTGTACAGTAGCTCATTTCTTACACTTGGTGTACTTGGCCCATATTTTTACTCCCTACAAATGATTGAACTTTTGAAATATATATTCTATGGTACATTATTTTTCATAAATGTACGCATTCCTTTCGCTCCCAACCTTGGGAGCTTCTAAGTTCCCCGGTCCCCCACTCTTCGTGCAACTAAGGTCCAAACAACCCTCCAAGTTAGTCATATCATATGAAAAGAGTGTGCTTATGGATGAACTAATCCAAATTTTTGAAACTATTACAGTAGGTTGTTTTACAAAATTTGATAGCAAAGTGACTGGCTAGCAAAAGTGTTCCGTTAGGGCGCCGGCCTAAATCAAGGTTTATTATTTGTAAAACAAGACTTCCCTCAAAGATTTAAAAGAAATATAATGGAGAGTCCGGAATATCAATCCATGGGGAGGGGTAGTTGGCTTAAAAGATTTCGCAAATTTGATTTTTCGACGTTTTGGACGTCAACCTCAAAGTTTGTTTTGGTGATGATTCATAACTAGATTGAATTAAACGAGAGAATAAAATAAGATTAAAGAAATAAACTTAGTCTTCGGAATCCATTTAATATCTACCTCAACTTTTAAACAATATCTCCTCTTATAACTCAACCTAGATTCCGGTTAGGATTTCTAGATCGAAAAATACTTGATGAAAAATTAGTCTTTTAGCTCAAAAAATGTATTTCCAAATCTATTCTAGTTCAAGAAAATATAATCTAAATTAGAAAGGACATAGGCTTAAGTATTAGATATACCAAATATATGGCAATAACTAAGCAAAAGTTTAACTCTACCTTTTTATTTCTAGAAATGAGAACTTGAAGATATTTAGAAACAAGCTTGTAAAATGTTTAGGAGATATTGAATAAAAGTGGGTTTTTGTTAAACTTCATCCGAAGGCCTAACTTATGAAAGTTTAGCTACTCAAACTTGTGAAAAAGATGAAGAACATAAAGAGAATAAGAAAGATAATGCTAATGTTTAATAAAAAGGATGAACTTACCAACTAACACTAAAAATCTGTAGAAATACAAGACACAAGATTAAAAGCTAAAGTTCCGGCAACTTGCTGGAGAACTAAAGTAATGGAATGAACAAAAATGAACTAAACCCTGATTAACTTACTCCTCAATGATATAAGGTCTCACACTTGATGAAGGAAAATTACTCAGGAAATGGAGAGTTTCAAAAACTAGAGAGAGAAGCTCCCAAGAACAAAAACTAAGTGAAAGTATTGTGTATGGTAAAAGTGTGTTTTTTCCATGTTTTTCTCCCATACACATGCAAAACATAAGTCAAAGGGGACACAAAACAAGCTTAATAAGTCCCCTTACACTCTCTTACAATTTAAAAAAAGTGGGAGAAGGCATCCCAAAAGGTGATAATGAGCAAAATGCCAAAAATCAGCATTTATTGCGCGTCAGGCACTCTCTACCGATAGAGAGTGCTTCTCTACCGATAGAGAAATGTCCTGATTAAAAGTGGAACCTTTCTCTACCGATAGGACTGACTCTCTACGGGTAGAGAAACCTTAGGGCTGATCATCTACCGGTAGAAAAGTCTTCTGACTTCTTAGACTTCATTTCTCTACCGGTAGAAAAGTCTTCTGACTTCTTAGACTTCATTCCTCTACCGATAGAGACTGATCCTCTATTGATAGAGACTTGTGGCTTGATTTGTCTATCGATAG
>JABCMJ010010371.1:0-18753 GCA_014822125.1 Arbutus unedo | reverse complement strand
TCTGATACCAAGTTGTCACGCCCTCGATTTTTAACATATTATTACTACAATATATATATATATATATATATATATATATATATTAAATGAAACCTTGCAACACTCGAAGATACACCCAAAATCCCAAAGCATTTCATTCAATGAGGCGACAAAAGTCAAGTTTAAAGATATTACATCAAAAGTACTCCTACTCCAAAAGAAATTTCCAAAATAATACTGGAGTTAACCACTTACATTCCCTTGTCAAAATAAAGAACAAAGTTGAAAATGAGTTACAATATATCTTCCAAAAAAGAAACTTAATACATAGATGTTAGGTAACTCTAGTCTAAATCTTCAAAAATCATGCATCACCACGTGCACGTCACGCACCACATGCTAAGTATCTAGAATTGTACCTGAAAATGATAGGGTGAGCTTACAAAACCCAGTAGGAATGTCTATACCAATATCACACTAGTATGAAACAACATGATATAAGGCACTAATGATATCAAACAAGATATACAAGTGGTAGCACTAAACCAATAGTAAGTGATACAAATGCTTCCATATTCATCTCACAAGTCAAGATTTCGTTCTGTCAATTTTCATAAGTATTTCATTGTTTGATAAGTTCTATTCAAATTCAATGGTCAATGACAGCACCTCACCCGTAGGTGGCCTAACAAGATAAAACATCTTACTAGCACAATTCTCTTGGGAAGCTAGTCAAATTTCATAACTAGCACCACTCCTATAAGGAGGCTAGTATCATTTCATATTTTACTAGCACCACTCCTATCGGAGGCTAAATCATTATGTTATGATCCCTAGCACATCTCCTCACAGAGGCTAAACCACTACGTCTTGTGTCAATTGCATATAAATCACAAGTCTATAAAGTAAACAATTCACAATTGATAATCTCATGTCTTTCTAACAAATACTCGCCATTTATAAAATCCACATCTATCCAAGACAATACCTCACACATCATACTCCAAGCCACAACTAACTCACTAATATCATATACAAAATATTGTTCAACCAAACACATAGGTAAACCCAATCTAAGGCAAAAAGATAATCCAACTAAAGACGAAAAAGATGGTGGTTAACCACAAATCCAAAGGAAAACGAACGTAGGGTAATGTTAAGCGAAACCCTATCTATAATGGAAACGAAAAAATATGGGTCAATACATGTAGAATACCCATAAATCAAAGAGAAAATATCCCTACCTCAAGATTTAGTTCAAAGGTTTGAGCTTCCAAAACTTGAGCAACAATGGTGGTGAAGAGCTCCCAATATCTTGCCTCAAGTGAAAATGATGCTTCTAAGTTCAAAATATCCACTAATCTAGAGATATTAGTGGTGGATCTTGAAAAAATTTGAATAAAATGAAGAGGAATCAAGGGTTTAGTGGAGAAGATGACTCCTAGAGAGAGAGAGAGGAGAGAAAAAAACCCCTTTGGAAAAATTTTAAATCTATTTTAAAAATTTTGATTTTTCCCGTTTTAAAACACACGTCCAGATCTGACTGGATGATTTGACCGGTTAGATTTTCCTACTGACTTAAAATTTTTAAAACTCAGGCCAAAATTTCAGATCTGACTGTATGATTTTCAAATCTGATTGGATGATTTTTAAATTTGACTGGTTGGTTTTCAAACCTGACTGGATGGTTTTCAAACATTCCAAACATGAATGGATGGTTTTCCAAACCTGACCTAATGATTTCTAAATCTAACACGATGGTTTTAAAGCCTGACCTGATTGTTTTAAGGCTTTTTTTCACTTCCCACTTCACCTCACCCATACTCAATCATCCATTTCACGTAATACTTTTCAATGTGAATCAAATAACGACATTTGGATCACAAAAATTAAACGAAAATTTTTGGGCCCGTACAAGTGGTGGGTGGTGGCAATGGTGGGTAGTGTGGCAGCATGTGGCGGTTGGTGGTTAGTGGTAGTGGTTGGCAATGTGGCGGGTGACGGTGGTGGTTAGTGATGGTGGTGGTCAGCCGTGTGGTGCTTAGTGGCAATAGTGGTGGTCGACAATGTGGTAAACATATTTTTTTTGAAAAAGTCTCTTGAGTGTGTTCAATTTTTTTAATTAAGTAGGGGTTTAATTGTATACTCTTTATTTTTGCTGAAGACTTAAAGTATTAAGTTTCTCAAAGTTTCGTTATCAAACTGACTTAATATCTTTTTACTTAACCTATTCTATTTTGAGTGCTAAAAAATGGGTTATCAGACAACTCCTTAATCTCGGAAGTAGTATATATCTACATTTTGCACTACTTAGGCTCAGACCGGAGCAATGACTCCTATCAAGATGTAATAAATGGACATTGACAATTCGATAATAGTATGAATTACTATTCTAAATCCTCTAATATTCCCTCAAGATTTCATCCAATTATAGGGGTGTAAATATAAACCGGTAAACCGGACTGGTAAACCAAACCAAACCAAACCAAACCGACGGTTCGATCCGATTTTTGGCTTGGTTCAGTCCGATCGGTCCGATTTGAGTTTTTTAAAAAAATTAATTTGATTTTTGGTTTTTAACATTTAAGAGCCGGACCAAACTAGACCGGACCGGTTTTGTAAATGTTAACCCCTAAAAATAAAATAATATTATTTATTGATTGAAATTTACACTAAAAGTTATAATTGTTTCTTGATTTGCACTTTGCATGAGTATTGTTGGGACCACAACTTTATTAACTTGGTTTGCACACTAGTTTAGATTGGATGCGGTTATTTTTTATTGTGATTGCGATGCCATTATTCTTTATTGTTTGACATTATTCTTGATTACTTAAAATTCTTACAAAAAAATCCGTTACAATTAGACTTTCTTTATTTTTTACATTTTTTTGGAAATATGGACTTGGGCCCACCCAAATTGAAAACCGGACCAAACCAGCCATAAACTGGCCAAGCCAAGCCAGACCAAACCGATAGACTTCGGTCCAGTTTTCGGTTTCTCATTTTCCCAAACCGGACAACTGGTTTGGTCCAAGTTTATTGGCCAAATTGGACCAAACCAGACCAGTTACACCTCTATGCAGTTATACCTCTTCGCTTTGACGTTTTGAGTTGTATTTGACTTTGACGCGAGTATTCGAGATCAGGGTTGTGAATGAATAAGTAAGTATCGGACTTACTTACTCAACGCCAACCTCATCTTTTCTCACTGTTCTTGCTTTGGATGCTCCAAAATATCCTTTTGTGAGGGATTCGTTTTCTTATAAAACATTTCTTTCCTTCTTTCTCTCTCTACAATTCCTTTCCCCAAAAATCTCCTCACCAATTTGTCTCCAATTTTCCAAAACTTTGGGTGCCCTATTTATAGGCCCTCAAAGTCCCAAAATTGATCAAGGGCAAAGCGGTCTATCCAGATTTTGGACTAGCGCACGCAGGAATGAAGGACCGCACGACACTCTAGAAACTGACGGGCGCAAAAAAGTTGCAACATGCGGTTGCATGTTGCTTGGCATGGTGAGCCATACCGCAGTCAGACTAATTTGACTAGTCACTGGATAGGCATGCGCCTAAACTAGCCTAGCGGGCCCCACACATAGCAAAGTGGCATGCCTGAAGGTAGTTTTTTAAACAATTTTGGTGAAAAATAGAGATTAAGTTGGAGCATTCAAGGCTAAATTCGTCAATTCATACATAACTCGAACCTGTATTCAAGGGTAAGTAGTATTTTTTTTTATCATTGGGAACATTCAACCATTGCCTTTGGAAATTTGTTCGGATTCATATTGGGGTGTCTACAGTTGCCCCTCTTTGAAGGGACTTGACGGGCATCTAGTGACCAGAGTCGCCGTCAAAGAACGAGACTTCCCAACTCAAATGCTCCTAAATTTTCGCAAGCCCAAAATCAAGCACACGTCATCATCAAGGTCAGGCTCTTTGAGCTACATACGTACCCTGTTGTAGGGATCAGACCAATGTAGTTCTTGGAAAAATGCACGTATCAAGACAAACATGGCAATGCGTGTATACAAATGATCAATGCTTTTGGAATTGTGCAAAGGTGCTTCGGTCATCAAATTAATATTTTGGTGCACTGCACTTAGGGTGTGTGTACTCAAGGTACAAAATAAAATGAAATGTGCACTCGAGGTGCGTGTAATCAGGGTACAAAGTGGGCTAAAATGTGCACTTAAGGTGTGTGTACTCAGGGTACAAAGTGGGTTGAAATGTGCACTCAGGGTACAAAGTGAATTGAAATGTGCACTCAGGGTGCATGTATTCAGGGTACAAAGTGGGCCAAAATGTGCACTTAGGGTGCGTGTACTCAGGGTACAAAGTAGGCTGAGATGTGCACTCAGGGTGTGCGTACAATGTGCAAAATTATTCTGAATATAAATGCTTCAGAAAAACATATTGGATGGCGTACATGGCCTCAAACTAGCATACGTGTGAAATAGGAAGCCAGAAAGCCAACTGTTCTAACGGCCGCTGGTAAGTAGACGAATCATTTTGGCGTATGTAGGCAATGACGGTGGCCGTCGCACATGAGAAGCCCAATTGGCCTTGGGAATGGCAACCATTCTGGCTACGTGCCTCTGTGGAATGGCGCCCGCTACTTGGTCTATTCTGGTCAAAATCTATAAAGAGAGGAAAGATTGGTTTTTAAAACTCATAACTTCCCATTCACACTCACTCTAACCCTCACAATTTTCTCGCTGAACCTCTGAAATGGCTAATGCTTGTCCTTCTAGTTCGATGGCTACTCGCTCGGCGGTGGATTCTGGCGTTGATCATTCGACTATGGATGCTTTGATTGCGTTGAGGGAGAATCTTGGCCATGATTTGGCCCAACCTCTCTTTGGTTCTATTGCGGTTGATACACTGAGTGATGCTCTTCCGGCCAGACCATTTGACGCTCCTGAGGATATTCTTGGCATTGTTCTCAAGGATACTCTAGCGAGGAGTATGATATTGGGGATGTATTTTTCGATGACGTCCCAATCGGGGAGGGACCTTGGCTACCTTTCGACTAGGAGACCTACGCTCCCACCCTTCACCCAATGCGGTACTCGGCTATCAAGTCATTTTGCACTCGGGTTCCAATTTTGGACGACTCTCTGGTTCTTCGATACACGGACTCCCACCGTTTGACTTCCTGGACCATGACCACAGTATGCAAAACTTATTTTCCATCAAAATTTCTGGTCCGTACTGTTCTCTTTGCAAATATTCTGATAACTTTGCTTTTGATTGAATAGACCAAGAACGGGGTCTATTGCTTTGAAGGCAAGGAAGACATCAACAATTACTACAATTGGTTGACTCCGAAGGTTAGGGCACTGGTCGATCAGATGGATTTTCAGTGATTGATTCCGCTACTTCTCGAGTCTCACAGGGACCATCGGGTGATCACCACTCTTACCGAGCGATGGTGGGATACCAGCAATTCTTTCCATTTCCTTTGTGGCGAGGTGACAATGACGTCGTTGGATTTTGCTGCTCTAACAAACATGTGGGTGGCCGGTCGACCCATTCCCTTCAATTCAGGTATTCATACTGACCCTGCTGCTTTGCTGTTCTTCTTGGGTGACTTACCCCCTCAGGAGGCCAAGTTAGCCAGGTAATCTTAGACCACTACGCCGACTATGCTACGGATACCTTTGAGCGCAGGCTCATGCTGATCGGGCCTTTCTTATGTAATTCTTTGGAGCCTCCTTGTTTGCAAACAAGGAAAATGAGGTTCACTTGTGTTTTCTGTTTGCCCTCCGAAACTTTGCTACTGTCCCGATGTTTGATTGGGGTGGGGCCATGCTGGCCACCCTCTATAGTTTCTTGGGTTCTGCTTCACGCGGTGTCGGCAATAGCATAGGCAGTTTTTGGCAGGTTCTCGAGGTACAACTTTCTTGCTTACTGCACTTTATCACTTGATCTGCATGGCTTTGGTTTCAATATTGCATTGTTGACTTATCGTATTTCTAATTCGGCTCTTGCTTCTTTAAACAGTTTTGGGGCTATGAAGTGTTGGGGATGGGCGAGGCTCTAAATACTCATCCTGATCCACAAGTCTTCTCTGAGATTCTCTAAGGGACAAGCCACTTAAGGGTTCTAAGCTGTCTCTTTCTATGAATACATATTGCCACTTCTTGGACAGGCTAACTCCAGGTTAGGTACATCTCTATCTTCCAACTACTTTCCTTTCCTAATTCTCATACTGTTCTTGTCTTGCCCATTTTGTGCTACTTTCTAATTGCTTTAGGTTTGGTGGGGATTGTGGAGAGGCCTCGAGGTTGACTTCTTGGCTCGGAGTTGTGAGCTTACCTAGAGCAGGGTTTTGCTAGAGTGTTCCTATGGGCATCAGTGGTATTTGGGGGATAGGTTCTAGAGACAGTTCTTTGACGTAGACGTTCCCTAGGTGCCCAGGCCTCTTCCTCCCAGACTCTCTCAGGTACCCAAAACTTCATGTGTGCTATAATGGTCATCCCAGGTTTAGGCGATACGATCCCAAAGTTCCCTGCTCAGGTATATATACTTCTTTTTGGCTTGGACATGCTCAGTCACTTTTTGTCTTGTCACAGTACTGTTCTGTTCTCATACTATTCTGCTCTCATATTTATTGCCCTATTTCTGATTTCAGCCCCTTCTAATTCTAACTGCAAGTTTCCCGTGAGTGGGCTTAGGAGCTGTATAGTGCTTTCTTCCGTTTACAGTGCCTAGTGCGCTATTTGGTTATTGGAGACATGAGCCAGATCGAGCTCCATGCTAGTGAGAGGTCTAGTCATCCTCGCGCGGTGAGTCTTTGTCTTAATCTTAGCATTTTTAGTGTCAAAATCCTAGATTGTTTCTTCATTGTGATTATTGCTATGCAGATGCCACTTGGTGGCTCGTCTTAAGGTCCAACTATGCCTCAGAGAAGGGCAGCTCCAACGAGTTTGAGGGTTTCTAGTGCTGTACAATCGGGACATCATCGTCCTTGGGCTAAGAGAGGGAAATCTGACAAGGAGAAGGAGGAGGAAGAGGAGGAGGAGTTGGGGGCAGGACTCAGGCATAGGGCCAGGAGAGAATAGGAGGTGGGGCTTGCATGCCTCTTTTGGCATTCTGGGCTTGCGTGCCCAAGTAGTTTTAGTTTTCTTGACAGATATTTGTTTTTGGGCCCGAGTGCCTAACTAATGATGATCGGACATAAATTATGCCCATACATTATTTTGGTTTTACTCATGAATGTTTTTGTACATTGCACTGTCATTCATTTTTTTCTTCTTCTACTTCTTGTGAAAATACCATTCATTACTTGTGTGGACAATTACATTGACGAACAATAAAAAATAAATATTGACTTTTAACAAAATGACGTTAAAGTAAACTATGTCCTATCTAAAACAATACAATTTGAAACATGTTGTCCTCTATTGTTATGCCGAGAGCATATACCAACTCTTTCAATCACTAGTTCGAATTAAGAAGCAATAGACCATCGTGGAGGTTTGAGACTGAAATTTGAACACTATTGGACTTGGGGCTTCTAAATCGTACAATGGACTGGCACACGCATGAACTGGACTGGCATGCGCCCTACGTACTGCCGTGCGCAACACTTTATCTAACGGCTATTCTAACTCGTTGTCTGATCAAGTACGAATGGTCAGTTTTTGAAGAGATTTTTTGCTTTTCATTTGGCATCCACAGCACTAAACTGGCATGCGCCGTGGTGATGTGGCATGTACCACAAATGGTGATTTGACCAATTCCTATAAATAGCTCCCTCATTTTCTTCATTCTTCTCATCCCTCAATCGATTTCTTCCCGTCTCTCTTCAATCTATCATAATATTTATTCCTTAGCTTTTCGAGGCCATGTTTTCATGCTCCATTGGTCTGTTGCTTTGATTTTCTCTTGAGTATGACTCACGAGTAAGCTTAGAAAGAATTGTGGGTTTATTGTGCATCAAAATGTTTTCTTGAGGAAGTTGACCGTCCTTTGATTCTCATTGGTCCAAGAAAAGGAGTTTGGTTTTCTTGCGTCAGCCTCAGCCATATCGGCAAAGTAGTACTGCGCCTACTTCCTTAGAGTGCTAGTATAGCTCTCAGATTATTCTAATGCATTTCTCAGCTAGGGCTTTGATTTGTCACACCCACCCCGTTGAGAACCCTAGTGAGTCTTGCTCTCATATTTGACATCTGCTTTGCTTTGATTGGCTTCATCTATCTTCTAATGTGCTTCTCTGTGTTGGACAGGTACTTAAGTTCGACATAAGGCCTTTTAAGCTCTCCCCTAAGTGTATTTAGCCTGTTTCAAGCCTTCTTCTATGTGAAAGTTTGACAGGATTGGCCTTTCTCCTTAGGAGGAATCGCTAGTCCCCTGAAGTTTTGCACTTACAGTGCCTTTGAGGGCCTGTTCGTGGCATACTGTTTGGAGTCTATCGCGATTGTTTGATTGTCATAGCTGGGCAAAGCTATTGGAACAGTCGGTTGTAGGTCAAATACTTGGTCGTCACGTCTTGCCCATATTGCTTGCTGCTTCATTGTACCTGATTTTAGACGCTAGATCCAGAAGTTATATTTTATTATTCTTGGGCATGACCAACTTGTAATAAAATTTTAATAGATTTGAATGAAAAAGATTCCTTTTATAGTCTTTTACATAAGATTTGCATGTTGCATTTTTGCTCAGTTATTTACTTTGGACAGGATGGGTTGATCGGTTTGTTTGGGGTTGAACCAAATGGCTATCTACGTATCCTTTCAAGAGGAATCAGGCCGTACGTAGTTCGGGACTACGGTTCACTCGTGTCTTGACACTCTCCTTTTGATGCTCTTGTTTTTGCCTAGTATTGTCCTTGTAGGTTTTCGATCTAGTGAGCGCTTTTCATTTGAAGCTTGTCATTTTGCTTGGGATGCCTTCACAGGTTTTCATTCCCAAAAGGCATTTTGCTCTAACTTTTGCCTTAGCCGTCCGCCCTTGCAGTTGTTGACCTAGTGAGCTTCTCACAGAGTAATACTTCTTGAGTTGCTCCAAGTTGACTAAGGCAGAGAAGTCATTTCCGTCTAGATCCATGATTTGCACTGTTCCTCCTGGCAAGGTGGTTTTGATGATGTATGGTCCGACCCAACTTGGTTTGAATTTTTTTTTGTGGATCGTGAATTGGCACTTTGATTTCTTTAAGTACCAAGTCTCATTCGATTAGGTTTTGAGTCTTGACATTTTTGTTAAAGGCTCACGTGGCGTTAATATCCCTAAACATGATACAAGGCTCTCAATCTTTGTTTGTCAAACAACATTAATTCTTTGAATCTCCCACTGCTCCATTCTCTCTTAGATATTCCACATTCGGCAATAACCCTTAATGATCAGATCTCGAGTTCTATCGGAAGGACTACTTCCATTCCGTAGACTAGAGAGTAGGGTGTTGCCCATATATGTGTTCGAATTGACGTCCTATATCCCCATAAAGCCAAGGGTAACGGTTTGGGCAAACTTCTTGTGGACTCCACTATTTTCTCTATGATTCTCTTGACGTTCTTGTTTGCTGCGTCAACAGCCCCATTAGTCTGTGGTCTGTAGATTGACGACTTGTGGGCTTGAATTTCAAATTCTTTCAACAGCTCCAAAACCGTTCCCTTGAAATGCCCTCCATTATCTGATATTAGCTCTTGCAGAAAACCGTAAAGGTTGATGATATTTTATCGAATGAACTATGCCCCCTGTGTTGCTGTTAGCGTAGAATAAGAGGCAGCATCTACCCACTTCGTGAAATAATCGATAGCAATTAGGATAAATCTATGTCCATTTGAGGCCATGGGTGCGATTTTTCCTATGACATCGATTCCCCATAATGAGAAAGGCCATGAAGAGGTCATGGCATGTAACTCAGATGGCGTAACATGCATAAGATTAGCATGTATTTGACACTTATGACATCTTCGTACATATTCCACGCATTTGGTTTCCATTGTAGACCAAAAATAGCCCAATCTTAGTATTTTCTTTGCCAACATTATTCCATTCATGTGAGGCCACAGAATGCTTCGTGAACTTCTTCCATGATCCTCCTTCATTTTTTGCTGTCAACACACAGCTTTTGTAATCCGTTGTGTGATCTATTGTATAGTTTTCCTCCACAAATCAAGTACTGTGATGCGAATTGCTGTCTTATCCTTCTTGCTCATATTCTCTGGATACTCCCCTCGTTCCACAAAATTCTAGATGTCATGGTACCACGGTAACCTGTCGGCTGCTTCATCTATTGCTCCCACATAGGCATAAACCGACCTATCTCTTTGCTTAAATATGAAGGGTCTCATCTTCACTTCCCTCTAGCTAATAATCATGGATGCCACTGTTGCCAAAGTGTCGGCAAATTGATTCTTCAGACGTGGCATGGGGGTGAAAGAAACCACATCAAACCTCAGAATTAGGTCCTCCAAATTAGCGTGATACAACTTCAATGTTTCTTCCTCAACTTTCCAATCACCATTTTCTTAAGAGACTACCAAATTAGAATCGCCAATTACCTCCAACTTCTTGACACCGAGTTCTAGGGCGGCTTCCATCCCTACAATATAGGCTTTGTACTTTGCTTGATTTTTTGTCACTTCAAAACTGAGTTTGAAGGATAGAGGAATATGTGCTTCGTCTAGGGATATCAACAGAATACCAATTCCAAACCCTCATTGATTAGCTACTCCATCGAAATAGAGTACCCATGTGTCGCTTATTATTGTCATCAGGTCTTCATTCGGAAACTCAAACTCAATCTTTGCTTCTCTTTCAACTGAGTGATTTGCCAAGAATTCTACAACTGCCCCTCCTTTTACTGACTTTCACATTGCATACTTCAGGTCGAATTCTGCTATTAGGAGCAACCAACATGGTAGCCTACCAGTTACTGCAGGTTTCTCGAACAGTTATTTGAGGGGATCTATTTGAGAAATCAACACTACCGTATATGCTAGCATGTAATGCCTCAACTTCTTTGAAGCTCACAACAAAGACTAACAAGTTTTTTCCAAGAAGTATAGCGTTCTTCCCCACTTACCATCTTCTTCCTAAGGTAATAGACTACCTTATGTGCGTTGTCGTCTACTTCTTGAGGCAACATGCATCCCATTAAGACTTCTGTGACTGAGAGATACAAAATCAATGGTTTACCCAGAGTTGGGGGCATCAATATTGGTGGATTCTGTAGATATTTCTTGATTGAATCAAAGGCTTCTTGGCATTGCTCATCCCATAAAAAAAGGGGTATTCTTTCTCAAAAGCTAAAATAGTGGTTTGCACGTGGAAGTCAACTTGGCATTGAATCTACTAATGAACTAGAAAACCTCGAACTTCTTTTTCGGAGAGAGGAGGTTCCATTTCGAGGATGGCTTTAACCTTGGAGGGATCCACTTCTATTCCTCTCGCTGTGATCACAAATCCCAACATTTTTCCTGTAAAGACTGGTGAGATTAGTTTGTCAGGGATCTAATGCCTTTGCAGCGGTACTGTGGTCCTTCTCTCTGGGAGACAAGAGCTTCATGGCAGGATCTCATCTTGATTATCTTAATCCTTAATTGTGTGGCCCTAATAATCAGTTCATCTAATAGTCGTGGTCTAACAATGCCAATTATCTCTTTAAGAAGGAAAAATATAGACTATACCCATTCTAAATCCAGTCAAACCTAATCTATTTATAAGATGTATCATAATGAGTCATAATTTAATTTGATTAGTTTTAAATAAATTTTAAATGGATAAATAAAATGAATTGAATGAGTTCACCTATACTATCTAATTAATTATTTTTATTTTATAAATCATTACCGCCACATGATATTTATTACTGTCATACCACCTTCGCTAAAAACATGCTAAAAATTACTAACGTCCTCCCAAATTTACTAATGTCACTCAAATATTCTTAACGATACCCAAGAATTACTAGTACCACCCCAAAATCACCAACACAGCCAAATTTACTAATGTCACCCTAAAAATTGCTAACCCCATCCAAAATTACCGTCAATTCATGTATAATTATGTACTTGATTATGTAAATTTAAATATGAATATGTAATTAAATAACAGATGGATTGAGTTTTATCCTTTTTAAACGGGTCAGACTAAGTATGAATATTATTAATCTAACTAATTGGAATATGAATACATAAAGATTCATTCAAGAGCCAACCTAATCAAAACTCGCCCAAATTTATCCAAATCCGCACATTTATCACCTCTAGTTCTTTTCTCTCCCAAAAAAAATGTTTAAGTAATGGATCACTATAGAAATGGCATTATGATATATGGATTTTTTGTTTTTCTCTAAACATAGGGAGCCTACCTATGTTCAAGGAAAAGAGAATAATTAATAAAACCAATTATACGGCATGTTTGATCTCGGTTATGACGTTAAAGGAAAATAAAAGAAAAGAATTAAAAAAAAAAAAACTTAAGTGCATGGTTACAAGTTCTATCCTTGGTTTCGTCCACGAATTAAGAAGATAAAAATAGTTATTTATCAAAGCATATTATATTTTCCCAGTTAAGTGTAAGATATAACTTTCATTAATTCAGTTTCATTTCTTGACGAATTCAATATCCACATACAATAATAAATTCTCAACAGCAAAAATCAAATCTCTTGGATCTCCGTGATCAAGTCTTGTTGCTGTGATTTCAATTTTCACTACCTATAAACATTTTTAACTAAAGACAGATCGAGTAGCAAATGAACCCACGAGAATGCTCCATTCAAGTTTTAAAATCTTTTTAGAATCAGAGGCAATTTTTCTAAGAAAAATTCAAAATTATATAAGTTGCAATCTGTTTTTACAAATAGAGTTGTTGAAAACTTCAAGAACTGTCATCCTAATGCATCTATAAAAAACAAAAAATTAGCACTAAATTTCATATTTTATTTTTTTGAATGGATATAACTACACATAATTATTTATCACTATATGTTTGTTATTATATACTTTGATAGGAAATATTTATGATAATTGTTTTTCTAGTATTTTTGTAGCATATATTTTAAAAAATTAAAACCAACCTTCATATGTTACAAAAACAAAAAAAAAAGAAATTTAATATTTGCCCACGTTAGACCAAAATTTGAAAACCAAGAACAAGAAAACTAAAAATTGTCAAATGATAAGACTTGGGCTTGAACCCATTCTACTGTCGCACTTTCGGTCCACTGGACCAGGCCGGGCTTTGGCCCAATTAGGGTTACATATCAACAATAGTTATGAATAAATTATATGATTACTGTTGCAATAGAGACAGTGACAGACCAAATTCAACTCTGGGATGCAGAATCTAAATTTTTTGAATATTACATGAAAAGATGCTCTCAACAGAGCTTATTAGAAAAACAAAGGGTGATTTACACTGAGCTCCCCTGAGGTTTGTAAAAAATACAATGCCCCCCTCATTTTCTAAAATTATATTAACTTCTCTTACTTTTTATATTATTATACAGTTAGCTCTCCTATCCTTAAAATCAGTCTAATATAATTAATTAGACCATTAAGACTTCAAGTTTAAGATTTTGTTTGATAAAATAAACTGTAACATAATTTTTATCACGTCAAAAATGACTTATGTTGAATTTTTTAGATTATTTTGAAGTTGAAATTCTGACAGAATTTTATAAAAATTTTGAATTTCGGCTTAAAAGAATTTTAAAAATTTTAAATAGATTATTTCAAACGTGATGTAAATTATGTTAAAGTTTATTTTGTCCAACAAAAAACTCAAACTTGAAGTTTTAATAGTTTAACTTACGATGATTGACTGATTTTAACAATAGAGAGATAATTATATAATAATTTAAAAAATAAGGGAGATTATAATAATTTCAAAAACCTAAAGGGGGCACTTTATTTGGTAGAAACCTTAGGGGAGGTCAATGTAACTTACCCAAAAATAAATTCATTTAACCAATCCTAATTCATTGATACATAGGATTCCGTTTGGTTTGGTTTGCTACAATCAATCTGTTGTGGAATTAGCCAAAACAAGCATAATCACACGAATAAAGAATGGAGAAATAAATAGAATTAGAAAGACGATAGAGTTTTTTTACGTGGTTCTCCAAACATATATTTAGGCTGCTCAAACTAATTTCTCTATGAATCAAAAGAAGAAATATATAAAATACATCGATTGTTGCACATAGTATGTATTTTTAATTGCCATAGGTAGAAGTAATAGTAAAAAATGAATCAGACTTGCTATGAAAAATACAATGGCTTTTTTTTTGGATCAGCAAAAGACTTGCTATGATATAAATGATGAAAATCCAATCAGTAAACAAGAGAATGTAATTTTGATAGAGACGTGAAATTAATTACTCATTGTAGCGTTTACTAGTGAAACTAATCGCACAGAGATACAATGTTCATGAAATGTGATGCATTGTCAATTCTCAAATGCCCATCAAATGTGACGCATTGTCAATACTCAACTAACACTCACGTGAGAAAATAAGTATGTTTAATTGGACAAAAATTTGGTGTTATTTTTACTTTTTTTTTTTTAATTTGTCAACTATGCAGTGTTCTGTTTGGATTAACAATCATGACAAATGAAATTTAAAAAGTAATAATTATTATTGAAAGTTCAAAAAAAATAAATAAATACTATTTTCCAACATGAGGGGTTAATGCAACAAAGTATTTTCCAAAGTAAATAATAACCCCTCACGTTGAAAAGTAAGTAAATTGAAAACTATATTTTTTTCTCTATGTTTAGTGTTTTTAGATTTTGTCTTATTTGTAATTTTTTCAGATTAGATCTTTTTTTTTTTTTTTTACTTTTTCAATTCTCTCTTCCATAAAAATTATTAATCAAAAAATAATTAAAAAATCATATAAATAATTAATAATCATTGTCTTTAAGAAAAATCTGTAAAATAAAACAAAGCAAACGCCACGTGAGGAAGCTTTTGTATCTGGTTAGTAACGAAGAATATTTTTTGATCCCATATATAAGAATTTTTTGAGTATTTTTGGTACCTGATGCTTAAAAATTGTGTTTTTATAAATGATCTGCATAGATTTTTAACGAATACACTTTTTCCCACTAGGGGCTGCTTGATTTTGTGATGAAGAATAAAAACTCATAATATATCGTCGTAACCGTGTTGGATATACAGAGACAATGCCACATAGTGTGTTTATTACGTTTTTATATTTCATAAAAGGAACGCTGCAAGGACACAATGGGACACTAGTGCTGACAACGCTTCCCTCGTGTATTCTCCTTGTATCTCTCGCGTGTCCCCTCTTTTAAACATTTTAAATTTAATGAACATATAAAGTGGTGTACCATACGTATTCTTTGCTGATTTATTTTTAAGTTGAAATGTTTTATTTTATATGTCCAATTAATTTTTTATTAAAAAATATATATTAATTTTAACAATAAACCCTATTAGTGTGACTGAGTTGGATGCAAATCTCACATACTTGAGTGCCAGCGGTGAACATCAGGCGTCCACAGCAGAAGAGGGTAGTGCTTAATGCAACAAAGTATTTTCCAATAATTGTTTTTTTGTTATTTTTGTTAGAAAGTAAAGGTTGAGGTAAGTCGGTGAGCTCTCTCCAGGATAGAGCACATATAGAAGAGTAATGTTGCATACATAGATTTAGGGACACAGACGGTGTTTAATTTGTGTCTTTTAAGTTTGTATATGAAAAATTTTTACATATATAATGTGGAGACGTAAAACAAAGTTCAGTCGGTGAAAATAATAAACACACAGAATATTTCTCATTTTTTTGAGTCGGTGCAATTTCCTTCGAATAACTAGAATGAAAAGCAAGATTCAATTCAGTCAGATTCAGATTCACAAATTCTTCAAATTCGGAACGATACGTTAATACACATTAATAATAGTACGCATTATATCAGTAATAAAATTGATACGTTCGTCGATACAAAAGTAATAACTTTGCTTCTCTCTCTCACACACACAGAGACAGAGGAAGGGCTCTGTTGAAATAAAACAAAGAATATTATAGTCAACAATAGGAAAAACAATCCAGTATCTTACATCAAACATCTTGCTCTTCAACGTACAAATCCACAGATCGTGTACAATCTTCCTTATAACTATACAAAAAATATATATGATCACAAACAATTTTTCCCTATACAGTCAATCACATGAAGATCTGATCTCATCGGGCTACTTTTCTCAACAACCTACTAATCCTTTGATCCTTAAAACAATATTGGGAGGAAAAAAATAGAGAGAGAAAGAGGAACCGGGGGAACAAAAATAAGTATTGCATATCAGTGTATCTAGTGGGACCTTTTGCTTTTCAATTTCGTGGAGAAGAGTCGACAACTTCGTTGTGCCTGTTTGAAGGACCAGAAGGAGGAACAAGAGCCCCTTTGGGCAATATGTTGAAAAACAAACTTTGACGCAAATAACCTTCATTGGTCTCTAGCCGGAAATGGTCCGATAGCTTTACCGAGTTGCCTTCCAGCATCACGGTGCCCCCAGGTCGAGTCGCGGCACAAGAACTGATGAGCATGAGAATGAGGAAGAGAAACAATGGGTTAGAAGAAGCCATATGTAAGAGAGTATATAATTCCTAGGGTTTTTGGGATGGTGTATATATATATGCACAGGGAAACAGGGGAGAATGGTTAGGCAATTTGGTGATGTGAAGGGTGTGGAAAGAGGAGGAGAGAAGTGAGTTGCACGCCAAGGACTATTGAATTTTGAAATGTCAACGTTTGAAGAAAATAGATTAGAAAATTCATTGGGTCCTGCCGCCTTCAAATTTTTGTATATTCAATACTATGAACTACTATATTACTACTTTACCTCTTTTTCGTTTCCTTTTGCTTTTTTAGGTAAATTGCACTTACCTCTCCTAAGATTTTCGAAAAATGAAGAGACCTCCTCAGTCATTTTGATAAATGCACTAATCTTTTCTACTTTACAAACTATTTAATAAATTTTTCATGTCGTAAATTCTTTACAAATACAATTAATTTTAATTGATGTGTAAAAGATTAAAATTTCCATTTTTAGTCTATTTTCCTTTCTTTTTTTGTATTTAATCTCCAAAAAATATATCAAATTTTGGGGTGTTAAATTCTTTTGATGGTGATGCCGAGCGAGTTGCGTCCATATTTTTGAAACGTTTGGATTGGTCATGGGCCAAATGGACTGATAGTAGATTGACCCGTGGGTCTTATGGTTGAAGCAAAACATCATTCTGATCAAGGCCTATTGATCTTTAAATCATAAGCCCCGGTGGATTTTAGCCTAATTTTCTCGTTTAGGTCTCCGAATCAGCGAATTTGCAGTTTTAGGAAAGATTTACTTTTCTTATATCTTTTCGTAGGAATTTTCATTTTAATCGCCGTTTATTTTCACAATCTTATATTTTTTTCTAGGATTTTAATTTCCTAAACAAATCAGAATTTTTTATTTTTAGTAATTTTTTTATTTTCTTTTATTTAGACTAGATTAGCAAGCCTAAATCTTTATTATGTAATTTCCTAGTTTGTATAGGGCTATATTTCTCTATAAATTACTTTGTAAGCCTAAAGGCTAAGTAGTTGATTATTGATTAATAAAAAATAAAGTGTCTTACTTAATTCATTTGTTCAAGAAGGGAGTATCTCTATTTGAAATAAAATTTGAGATTGTCCTCGTGTTACACTTATCTAATCATACGTTTCGCTGCATCAGTTGGTATCGAAGCTAAGTTCCAATCCTAAATATGGTCGGAGGACGTGCTGGAGGTCGAGGACATGGACCTAAAATTGCCACTGTTTACGAGATTTATAAACACGATGACGTTAACCGAGAAGCTCGAACAGGGGAAGGTTATGTTCGACTGGAGCAGATGCTTGGAGTTGTCTTACAACGCCTTAAAGCTCTGGAAGTTGCAGGCCAACCTCAACGGCGTCCGCACAACCCTATCGCTCAGGAGGAGTTTGAGGGTTCGGATGTTAATGGCTCTAATTCTTTTGCTGAAGTTCGTCAGCCAATGAGAAGGGCTAAAGATATCATGGTTAGCAATCACGATTCTCGTTATTGGGAGTCAGGCTTAAAGATTGATTTGCTTGAATTTCAGGGAGGCCTGCCGCCAGAACAGTTTCGTGATTGGCTTAACACCATCGAAGAGATTCTATAATTCAAAGATATTCCTGAAGATAGGAGGGTACCTCTAGTGGCTATGAGGTTTTGGGAGAGGGCTTCCTCTTGGTGGCAGCAACTCAAAATTACTAGGCAGAGACAGAGCAAAGAGAAAATCAAGAATTGGGATAAGTTGAAGAAGAAGATGCGCGCCGCGTTCCTGCCTCATAATTATTCGCGGCTAATGTACCAACAGTTACAAAATCTATGGCAGGACACTCATACTGTTGACGATTATACCAAGAAATTTTACCAATTAGTGGCCAAGATTGACCTTACAAAAACGAAAGAACAATAGGTTTCTCAATTTGTGGGCCGCCTATGACAATAGATTAAAGATGAGTTAGACATGTACGATTTATTCTCAGTTTTAGATGCCCACTAGAGAGCTGTAACCCTAGAGCATCGATTCAATAGGGGGCCGACAACGACTAGCTAGAACAATACCGCTCGGACACCAACGACCACTGTTCCAACAAACCGCATAGAGGGTTCTCTATCCGTCACAGTAGCAGTGCCCAAACTATCATCTTCTGGCTTTAAGTGCTTTAAGTGCGGCGAGTCGGGATACCGTGATCGACCGGCAAAAGTGTCACTGATGCGCCGGCCAAATCAATATTTTAATT
>JABCMJ010010370.1:0-10236 GCA_014822125.1 Arbutus unedo | reverse complement strand
AATTTAAGTTTAATTTAATTTTAATATTTAAAGTTCAAATAGAAAAAATAATTAAAACATTAAAAAATAATTATTTAAATTAAAATTCATAATGACTTTTTGATAAAACAGACAAAAATATATATATGTACTTTTATTATGTTAAATATACATAAGGAATGTAAAATTAACAATATATATTAAGTGATAAATTAAAGTATGTTTTTGTAAGAAAGCTAATTATTAATATATAAGATGTATATTTATTTGCACAAACTTAATAAAAATATAACTTGAGTTTAATTTTATTTAAACATTTAAATTTTAAAAATTATTTTACACTATATACAATCGTATATATAATTATCTAATATATATTTAAATAGACACATAAATAAATTAAATATATTAAACAAAAAGAAGATAAAAAATCTTAAATGGGGGCATCTTAAGAAATATAATTTTGTCTTTTAATAATAAAAATTAAAAACAATGAGGTAACAGTCAAATACTTAAAAAAAAATAATAATAATTATATTTTTTAAAATCTCAAGAAAAACCTCAGAGGAGATAAGTGCATTTTACCCTAATTTCAAAAGTAAGGAATTATAAGAATTTTTCAAGCCACACATAGGTTAGTGTGTTGTCAAAAACCTCAAGGGTGGTCCCTTACTAAAACGTTGTTCGAAAACGGATGGGACTGCGACAGAGTACTGTTTAAACTTACACAGAAACTAACATGTGGCATCGATTTGTCAAGTACATGGGGTTGGTGTGCGATTTCCAGGCAAAGTAGACGAGGCGGTCCCACTTAGTGGGTTTCCGTGAAGTCTTTAGTGTGATGATTGAACCAAAAATTGAATCACAAAATCATTACTCTTATCATCAATGCCCATTGATATTTTCAGGTTGTAAATTGCGGAATTGGTGGTCCTGTAGTGAGCCACTACATGAATATAATGAGTTCATTCAGTCATTTATTTTAATAACGGACAGTTTAGATTCAAATTAATATTTATTTATAAAAATAATTAATAAATATTGATTTGAATTTGAGCCGTCCGTTGCCGAAACAGATAGCCGGATGGGCTCACTACATCCATATAATGAGCTGGCTCACTACAGAGCCCCATCTCCGTAAATTGCTACTCACCCCCTTCGCCGACAAAACTCATGCCCCTCCTCAACAAATATCCAGCTTTTTTTTACGTAATTTTAAAGATGTCACTCTCCTTTTTTAATATTTTATATGCAAAATATGTACAATTAAAATTTTTATAAAGAACAATACAAAAATATTATCATTACAAAAATTAATTGGAGCACTGAATAGTCTCACGAGGCAACCGAAAGGTATTAACAGTTACAATTCATTCATGGTTGACTTGATATACATCAATTGCACCATTAATATCTATTAATATAACTATTAATTCCTCTATTATGTTTTCTGCGGTTTTATAAGTTTAAAGGGTTCTAAAAATAGTAAATCTTATTTTTGGTTATAGAAGATCGAAAGATTTGAAAGTTTTTGTCCATAGAATTTCTTTTTGGTTTTTGTGTTTTTTTGCGGAGAGAGAGAGAATTAATTCGACAATCGGTCAATTGATTGACTAATGTTTTATCGGTCGAGTGAGCTATTTTATCTTGGGAGACATATATCAGTGTGATCTTCCAATATCACAAAAGGCAGCGAATCTGTTTTAAGATAACTGTGATTTCACAAGACTCGGTTCGGTATTGTATTTTTTGTTTTCCGAATCAATACTGTAGTTAAATTATGTTACATATATTATGTTGTTGATTTAATGAAATTATTTTTTAGTAACCGAAATATCTATAAATTTTTTCTACAATCTTAAAATAGATTTGTTTTTGATTGATCGGTATTCAGATTTTCCATGAAAATAATTTATGTTCTGGTGGAACTAATTGGTATTCAGATTTTCCATGAAAATAATTTATGTTCTGGTGGAACTAATTGTTTAGTGTAAAACATGCGTTTATTGGTGTGGTAGTTGATTGTTATAGAATGCAACAACCCACAATTTGCTTGTTGTAAATATTAAGTCTCAGAAGATGAATATGACCAAAAACTAGCATATTATGGGGGTCTTTGGGAACTTAATGAGGCAGTTCTGTATATTGATGAGGTGAGATTGGGAACTTAATTTGTCATTATGTTTGGAGTTACTTGCCCCGTCATCACAAGAAGGACCCCAAACACCCATAGAATCCATGATTAGTTGTGCAGTAAAGTAGCCCGAACACTCTCTGTTTTTTTTTCTTAGAAAGTAGGAAATAGGCCCTCAATGTAATTAACTAAAGCCAAATGGACTAATTAAGATAGAGAAATGACATGACCTGAAATTGTAGAAGAAGATCGGAGCTAGGCTTGACTGTGGAGCGGTTTTGAGTGAAGAGTTGACGAGCAGCTTCAACTTGGGCATGCTCCTCTGGTGTACCATAGTTTGGATCAAACTCCCATATTTGGCGCCCAACGAAATTGTTTGTGCTGTTTAGGTAAGCTTCGTAAGGACCTCCACCTTCTGCAACTTTCAACCTCCACATACTGCCCGACTTCACATAGGCTGCTACCACTTTTCTAGTTTGCCAAACATTTATATTATTAGTTACATAACTCAACTTTAAAAACCGACTTTTAAAATAGAGATTACTCAAAACTTGTAAACAGAGAAATAAATACCAACATAGGCGATGTTGTATACTTCTACCACCCTTTCTCACGCGAAACGTGAAATGCAGATGTG
The DNA here is from genome assembly GCA_014822125.1 of Arbutus unedo. Taxonomy (NCBI): domain Eukaryota; kingdom Viridiplantae; phylum Streptophyta; class Magnoliopsida; order Ericales; family Ericaceae; genus Arbutus; species Arbutus unedo. The sequence goes on along the minus strand of JABCMJ010010370.1, from coordinate 7,486 downwards.
AGGAGGGCGGATAGTTTGATCAGATGATCCAAATACGTAATGAATGCGTAATAAACTCAACTTTGATACTATGTTAGAAATTCATGGGCCTAACTCAATCTTAAAAACCAACTTTTAAAATAAGAGCCTAACTCAATCACGTGAACTTATTTTAAGAATCTGCTAGCTTTTGGCTTCTTGTAGAATAGTTATTTGTTTTTCTCATTTTCAAAAAAATAAACAAGAAACTTTAATTTTCTTAAAATTCACTTTTAATCATAAAGTATATAAACATCTGGTGCGCATGTACCTTCAGTACCAGACCCGCGTTTAACCACCCGATCAGAGACGAACTTTAAATATTAAAGCCACTTTAAACATTAAAGTTTTACCACCCCGATCTCAGTGTCGGTCGCGATATTTAAATTGTTTAAGTCTGATATCAACTTAATTGTCCACTTAATATCAATGATAAATTTTTTCAGTGAATTTATATTTTTTTCTATATTTATAAAAAAAGAAAATTATTACCCAGCGCCGAAAAATTACTCGAACCAAGGGCTTGCAGGACTTATTCTGGACCGGCCCTGCCGACAAGGCCATATATGGTCATAACTTGGGGTCCGCATCTGCTGTTGTTTTCAGTTTCTTGATCATTGTTTTCCATTTTCACTCATTATTAGGAGGCGGGAGTTTTCTTTCTCTTTTCTGTTTTTACTGGTTTTGTTAATAAAAAGTCTAAAGACGCAAATGTATTTAGACACATCTGGATATAAATATATTTAGAGTCGTTGAATACGTATGAAATTCTCAACTTATTAAGAATTTCACATGTATCTAACGACTCGGGACATATCTGTGTTCCTAGCATTACTCTTTTGTTAAAGTTAGCATAGGAGTAGTAGTTAGTAAATTACAATGAAGAGAACCATGAGATTGGTGCGGCCTCATTTGGTCTAACTTTTTTTTTTTATATATTTTTTTTGTCTCTATTAATTTTTTTTTGTATTTATTATTTTGATCTCAATTTTTTATGAATTATTGGTCCGTCTCGATAAAATAAATCTAAAAATTATAAATTTATGTCTAAAAGTTAAAAAATATGATTAAAGATGACGAATAAGCACAAAAAGATCATATTTTTTTATTATTTTTGTCTTTTCTGAACTTTTTTAAATTTAGTCTATTATTTTTTTCTAAAATCTCATGTTAAGATGAACCAATAATCCATTAAAAGTTGATGAAAAGTAAAAAATTACAACAAATTTTCACATAAGAACAAAAAAAATAATCTAATAAAAAAGTCAGGTCCAATGAGAAGTGCACGAGTCATAAGTAATTAAGCGGTGAGTAGTAGCATACGTAGCTGAGTAGTAGCATATAGCTAAGATATTTCATCAGTAGAGACAACTATCATCTATAATATCATACATAACACATTTTCATACGAATGACTGAGATTGATTCGATCTAACAAATAAAGTTTATTTCAATTCAACTGTTGAGATTGATTCGATTAAGCTTGTGCATTTGATACAAATTTCATGAACCAAAATAATAGCAACCATTGAAAAATAAAACCATATCAACTAAAATGATTTCGAATAAAATTTTATTAATTTGTTGGTAACGGACAATGAGTCTTCCACTTTATTTTATTCATGTCACCACCATCTATTGCAATTACCATTACCATTTGCCGTAATGAATAATGATGTAATTATATAGAATTAAAAACAGAACTAAATGAATAATGATGTAATTATTTTCCTGCAATCCATAGGTTTAATTATTTTTAGCCGTAAGTGATCAATTTTCCTTACCATAAAAATTGTGAACTGGTAATGTATTGAAACTGATCAAATACTGAGCAGTTATAATTTGGTAATTAGCAGTTAGAATTTCGATTGATAAATTACACCTTAACTGAGAAATATGAACTTATTATTGGTTATTATATGTATATTGGTTATATATGAAAATGATTATTTTTGGCAATAACAGTGATCCAAGATTCAAAATTAATCGAAGTGATTAAAGCAACTATTTCTCCAGCAAACAAACAAATCAGTTGAAGGAAAATGACAAACAAAACTTCAAACAGATCCATTGAACAAAAGATGGATGATGTTCGAACTGAAAGAGTTTGATCGTTCGTTCTCTTTCAGACGAACAAACTGTTAGGTAGACTATTAATAATTTATTATGAATAAAAAAGACAAAAATTGCAATAAAAATAATATGACAGAAACTTACTTGATTTGTGAACGAATTCCAGTGACCAAACAATTGGTGGATGAGTCGGTAGAATACTTACTGATCGAGATTTGTGTTGAACATAATCTCCTTAAGACAAAATGCGCCCTCACTACGGTAATACGAAATGAATTGGTGCCTAGCTCCCAGGATGCAACAATCAATACTAATAGTAGTAACACTGCAAACTACTAGTCTGTCGAATTAGAATGTGTACTGCAATCTCTCTTGGACGAAAATTTATGCAGCAATATGATATGGAATGCAAGAGTAATGGATGGTAGATGCACAAAGTGATTGAGTGTTAAAAACGTGTGGGAAAGCCTTAACTTATAGGCAATGAAAATATGCAACTGAGTCCAAGAGTTGCACTGGTTCGGTCCGAAACAACAAGGGTTGCACGGTTCGCTACTGAAAACCGGTTCGTTCGTGCGCATTGGTTCGGCCCAAGGGTCACAGCCTTAAATAAATCTCCAACCAAAAAAAAAATATATTATCTAAATGACCCAAACCCCAATGGCGGCGGCAGCGCGTGTGGTAGTTTGGGCCAAAGCTCATGCTACCTAAGTCATTCCCCATCCATAAAAGTGGGGTGCCCCTTGGAATCCAACCCCTTAACCAATATCAAGTTATAGAAGTCACTTGAGAGTTTCACATTTTTCCTATGTGAGACAAACATCATTTTTACCTCTTTCAACCAAACTTTGATGCTTACTTTGGATTCAATTTTTAGTTCATATGTAAATAGTTTTGCCCAACTAAATATGTAATCTTAATCTCCAACTACATGTAAACACATTTCTACTTGAACCACACATAAATATGTGGGATCCATTTTTATTTTAACTTAAATTTAGCTAAAACTGTGTTTTTCCAAACCATTTTTTCAATAGAAACTTAGGTTGATAGAAAAATCAAGACTGATATTAGCCATTGTGTACTCTTTTGAGTGCTCTTTTGTACAAACTTAGGTTGATATAAAACTTAGGTTTATAGGATTCTGTTTAGTTCTCTTTTGTACAAACTTGAGTACACTCGGCGTACTTGCCATCTCTTATTGTGGGTTAATTTGACGTATTGTGCAGCTGGTCAGCATCATAGGGACGGTCTGGCCTAGTGAGCAGAATCGATTGAGCATGGCTTGGTTGTGACTGTGATCCGACCCGTGTGGTGTATTGTTTAACCTCCGGGCTGGGCTGGCTAGATGAGTCCCTGGTTTTGCCGACCCATATATTTATAGCCCCGCAAGTGGTGTACTGGTATTAGATAACTCAACAGAAGATAAACCGATTTGGAAATGGAGCAAGGATAGTACTTATAGTACTAAATCAATTTATACGGCCTGGGAGTAACAGAACAATGATGAAGATAAGGTGTTGAACTCAGTACGGAACAATGTGTGTCCACCCAAGGTGGAAATCTATGCGTGTGGCAGACCATTCAGGAGAAAATAGCTGCCAAATCAATTCTAGAAAGGAGAAGCATGATCACATGCAGCAGACCAAGGCCTCTATGCATCTTGTAATTCTGAGCTGGAAAAACCTTGCCACCTATTGCTTCAATGTCATTTTAGTTGGAAAATTTAGGTTTCCTTTACTCAGAGATGGAACCTGGTCTGGGTCAGTCCCCCTTCTTTGAGGTACACCTTGCCAACTTGTGGTTTAGGAATTTCTTTCATAACCTAGAAAACTTTATCAGGGAGGCAGGTTTCTACACAATCTATGAACGCTATGGAAGGCCAAGTTTTCAACAAAAAAGCATTGGATTTTAAAGAGCTAGCTGAATTGGTAATGGCAAGAGTGGCAATGTGGATTAGAGGGAGATTTAATATTGATGGACTACCAATATATTGATGAATTTGAAATGGAAGATGGAAGATTGAAGGAGTAAGGAGACTAAAACTATAGCAGAAGGCAGAGAAGGGAGTCCAAGGTGGATTGGTGTTAGGCAAAGGTGGAGCTTAATTTAAAAGTTTTTCATACTTCAAGGATGTTGTGATCCTAATATTCTTAGAAACTTGTTGTAGAGCTGGTGTGAGGAGGTGCTCCATTTCTTGATATGGCTTGTCAAAGAATCAATATGTCTGATGAAGTTTGAGGATGGTTGCTGTGGTTTTCAGATTGGTCTATGGCCTGTTTATGATTCTCTGGTTTTCTTATGATTCTAGAGTTTGTCCAAGGGAGCTGTTGGTCTTATCATTCAAGTTCTTGTTCTTTTTACTAGCCATAGAAAGAGATCTTTTATTGTTTGCTTGTAGTAGCTCAGAATGTTTGAATTGCTGTCTGTTCTTTGGTATGGTTTTGGTTTGGTAATGTTTCTTGTAGGAGGATAGTTTGATGTATGTCTAAATATCTATTTTTTCCATTGTTGGTATCTTTACTAACTTTTAGTCTTTTTTAGGGCCTCAAGAGGCGAATAGTTGACGGCCGGATCGAGTGCCAACCTAGTTGGATTTCAAATCTCGGTCGTAGTGATGCCCCCATGCTTGTTTTCACATTAATCTTTGTAAATTTCTTCTCAAAGATTAATGTATTCTTTACTTTTGGTGATTAAAAAAAAAGATATTGAAGTCTGTAAAAAAATTGCAATTTTTTGAATTTTGTGGCACTATTTCTTCTTTTTTAGATTGTGTTTGTCAATACAAGTGATTAACTCAAAGAAATTAACACAAATTTGACGATAATGTCAAATAATTTTATCTTTCACCCTGATAGTTGAGTCGCTAATCCAAATGCAATTGAACTCGACGTACGCAACCTTCTTTTCTGGTCCAGATTCCATTTGAATAAGTTTAAAACTATCTCGAATGTTAAACAAGCCAAACAAAAAGACATTTACAACTCATTATATTTCAAAGTTAGTTTGAAAACCTACTACTTCATTGGACTTACCAGAAGAACATGAAAGTTGATTTACTATGAAATCATTTGTCAAAACAATATCAAGGAAAGCTTTGGTGAATTAGCCATATTGAGTACATCATGAATAAAAGTTGTAAATGCCAATGAAGGCATCACCTGGTTACTCATAAAAATAAAAATAAAGTCTAGGAACACGTATAGATCTAAACATAGATATATTCGAAACCGTCCGATACATGTGAAGCCCACATAATAATAAAAGCTCCACGTGCATCGAACAATTTCGGATATATCTGTGTTCAAATCTGCATATCCTAACACTGTTGAAATCCATAACATGCCATGCTTTTCCTCCACTTCACTACTGTAATAAATACCATGCTATATCCTTCACTATCTTCCAGCATCTCCCAATTGGTTTGTCCCGAAGGATCCAAACCATGGATTTGAGATGATACAAAATGCAAAAACAGTCCTTTTCACAAATTGTAAACGCCAATGAAAGGCATCAACACAGATCCAATCCACAACTTGCCATTATTTTCCTCCACTTCACTAATAAACCTCAAGCTCTTTCCTTCACTATCTTCCAACACCTCCAAAACCTCTGCATTCTCACTCAGCCTTATTGCAGTTGCATGTGGTTTTCCTCCTACAAACAAGGAGTGCAGTTTCTTGAAACCAAGTGGAACCTTCAAAAGTGCTTTCCCAATCCAGTGATATGAGACAACCCAGTTCGCAAAATGTCCCTTTTTGGAATGCAATGCCACCCAGAACTCACCCTTTGAGTTCCTTCTTACGTTGTCTGGAAACCCTGGTACATCAGCAAAAACTTCGACGTTCCCTTTATTCGGGCCATCGAGCCAGAGCCTTAGGATTCTGCATGTAATTGTTTCGGCTACTAGAACGAAGGACCTGTCTTTGCTTAAGGCTACACCATTGGCAAAAGCAAGGCCTCTCAGAAGAATTGTTACTTCTTTGCTTGATTTGTCGTATTTCATCAACCTCCCGGTCTTGTCACCACTTAAAGCTGATGACATGAATTGCCTACACATATCCAGATTTGAATCGTTATTACCAATGAAACAAAGAAGGAGTTGTTTTCGTTGATTGCAAATATATAGTACTTCTTTTTGCTCGGGAAAAAGGTAGACCAAGGGGCGATCAATTATACCAACCTCTTTGAATGTGACCATAATGACTTAAGATTTGTGTCGAGTTCTGTGAGGGACCAATTACTCGTAGATTTCTATCGCCTTACCAAGGGCTAATGGAACAAAGTGGGGGCAAGGTTTGAGGGGAAGTCGGTCGCACGACACGAACCTTGAACCTCATCAACTATACAATCTCATGCTGATATTCTTCAGAGAGGTGCAGTAGTAGTATAAAAAACTTACCTTCTGTGAAAGATGGTGCTTGTGTCTGTGAAGTAAATGACATCTTTGTCCTCGTCAATATCCATATCATTTGTGAAGAGCAAAGGTTGGCCTTCAACTTCTGAAACTAGCCGAATAGCCAAACCTCCAGTTGGGCCTACTACTTGGAGACCAAAGTAGGCATCAGCAATGTAAAGATCTCCACTCTTTTTCTCAAACCTTAGTCCTAATGGCCTTCCACACACATGCTCCCTTTCTGGTGCAAATGGACGCACACACTCCTTCCTGCTCCAAATAAATATAAATAAAAAACATGTCTTAGTAATTTGCACCGCCAAAATAATGAAAATAACAAAATAAGAGCCAAGTATGAGGATTACTGTGAGTTTGACATCATCATAGTTCATGTCAGGAGCTTAGTCACATAATATTATAATACTTCAATAGGATTTTTCCCTCATTTTCTCTCTCTCTCTCTCTCTTGAATTCCCACAAGTTTCATAACAAACATAAACACCTATTTAAGGATGGTTCACTCACACTTACAATCACAAATTCCACAAAACACTCTTACTCTTTTGCAACCCCCAATAAAAACTCTTCAACCAGAGGAGAACTACTTGTTGGGTTGGACCCTCCTCCTTTATTTGAAACTCCTTCTCTGCTCCTCAGCTCACCCACACGAAGACCTCATAAGAAAAGTTCATTCATTGAGTGACCAATGACAAATTCATGGAAAGCGAGACTCCATCATGATCGTATTCAGAATTGAGATGGCCACCATCTATAATGGTATCTCTCTCAGCATAACAACAATTGGTAATTAATGGAATAAGAGGAGTAGCCGTGACAACAAACATGCATGAACCATTTCACGAAGTATGTGCTTGGATAGTCCAAAATCTCGATAGTCAGCTCTCGCTCTTCTGGTTAAAAAACAATATGTTTTTGTGCGCCCTTCAGGTTGAATTCTAGCCAAGAATTCATGAGTTATTGCCTTACTTTGACTTTCCA
>JABCMJ010010369.1:189-10682 GCA_014822125.1 Arbutus unedo | reverse complement strand
CAAATCGCAATCGACAGATCGCATCACCAAAAAAACAACAGAAACAGTACAATAAAACGGGCAAAAACGTGTGGAAACACGCCAAAACATGCTAAAACGCGCTAAAACAGCGCAGAAACATGCGAAAACAGCGTTGAAAGGGCTGAAATAGCGCCGAAACTACAACAGTTCAGCCCCTGAGCAATGCGCGCGTGAACAGTACCGCCCAGAAAAAACTGGGTGCCAAAATACTCTAGAAACTGGCAGCTGCTATCAGCAAAGGATGGGCGGCTGGATTGTGATGGGAGACAGCGATATAGTAAAGCGACAACGCTTCAACCACAAAGGAAAAAAACTAATACAGCCACGGTGGTCGGTAAATTCGGGGTGGTGGTGACGGTTTAGGATTTTCTATCCCGCTCTAATTCCATGTTAAAATTAATAATCCAGAATAAATTTCTATTCATCAAGCATACTATTTATACAAGTAAAACGAATCATAATTTAACTAGATCTCTAACTAATTCTATTTTTATTTTATATTAGGGAAACAAATCATAATCCTAATCTAATTAAAGTTCCTACTAACAAAGACATATGGTAAAAGGCAAACATTGTTTCTCGGGAGCTTTTAAACTGAATAGAACAAATAGGAAGTCACTGCATATAGACACATATGGCATACTAAGTGGAGCAATTTCTATTACTGTTTTAGTCATATTTCCTGCCCCCGTCGTTTTTCTAAACGATCCAATCCAACATCAGTGATCCAAGATAATTTACTCTTCCTTATAACCGTACCTTGGATGAGATTGTCCTGTTTCAGAAAGATCTCTCTGAGTCTGCTCTGCCCACAAGGATTATACTTGAGATTGAATTTGTCAAACCGATGAAATGTGCTTTTATCAGCATGCACATCCATAAGATCAACATTAAGGTCATAACTGCAACGCAATTGCTAACAGTCAAAGAGAGAGAGAGAGAGTGATTGAATTTACACTTTTAAAATTAAAAAGAAAAAAACATCAAGGGAAGAATAGAGTCATGCCGACCCTGTTAGCTGCAGGCTTTCAAAGACTTCCTTAAGTGTAAAATATATTCCATCACGAAATATGACAACCTGCAAATTGGAACACAAACCGTAACTAAGGAGCATTGACCAGAATAAAGTAAAAACACAATTCTTGGAAAGAAATCTGAAGCATGAATAATTTCATCTTGGTTTATCCAAAATCACATGAATAAAAGCAACAGGCTGAAGTATATACACAATGAGTTAGAAGTTGTATACCTCATCTGGTTCTTTTCTAAGTTTTGACTTAATGAAGCGTAGAAGCTGCTTCTGGTTCATGCAAGCAGAATGATGCACGTGCGTATCAACTTTTCTGATATTGTAGAAATCACGATGAGGTGCACCCTTCTGAACTAAGAACTCCCTATCTGCATTTACTAACAGATGAAGGCGGAATTTCTGTACGATGGTCAAGTTAGAGTCATAAGCTCAGATCACCACAAGTATATATCAAAATAGAACTCTGAGTATCTGAAGGATATCACCTCCTCAAGATATCGCAATCGATGATGGCATGCAGAGCGAACATTTCCAATGGACACAACTTTTAGGACGTGATGCATATCGGTGAAAAACATAGTAGAACTTGCAACAGGGAAAAGATCTGTGGTGTCTGAGAGAGGAGATACTATATTTAGGAAACCATATAACCATGCCCATCATATGAGGTGCTTCACAAAGCTTACCATTTTCACTTGCATAAACGCGCACAACTCCATCTTCCATCCTAAAGTGGTGCTGCTTGCAATAAAAGACAACAATTAGATACATGGCATAAGAGTTAAGAGCATTGTTTTATTTCAGTTGCAAACACGCGACCTAAACTTCAAACAATTCATCTGCACTTGGAAATAGGAAGCAAAGGCCAACTCACAGCAGTTGCTTCAACAGGGACAAAGCAAAGTGGATCACTGTTTTCCCCTGATGCAGAAGATTTTTTCACTGTTGCCTTCACCCATGGAGCAACCTTTTCCCTGTAGACATACCTCTCTCGCAAATCCAAACAACCACGAATCATCTTCCATACTTCCTCCTCTTCTTTGGTTGTTGGTTCTATTGTCAGTAATTTCGAGAGGAAGAGGGAAACTAATCAAGTTAACATAACAGAGCTAGAAGAAGCATGACCCGTAAAGGTTGACCAAATAAGCAGAAGATATATCACTACACCAACATGTCAGCCAACCAACGACTTAACAAACAAACCCAATGAGAAAAAGACTTGAAAGCAATAAAATCCAATCCCAGGAACAGTTAGGGCGTTAGTTCAATGTTTCTATTCAGCTAGAAAAATGGTCAAGTTAAGAATACCATTCAATGTAGTTGTCTGGGGTATAATATTGTGAGCAAAAATGGGATTCTTTTCCACAGTGTGCATCGAGGCTGCGTCTGCCCTTTTAGCACCACACTGATCTACATTTTCTTTTACTTCATTTGGAGTTGATCTACATTTCTGACCTGGAATACAGCTACTATTCTCAACTTGAAATGGAGGAGCAGAAATACTTTGAATGTCAGAGTTGTTAGCCTGCAAAACATCAATTGAAAATTCTAATCTCCATCAACTAAAATTCAACAGAACAAGCATAGGAACTGTACGACCACTTGTAGTCAATCAGCATTACATTGACTTTTCAAAGCATAAGTACCCATGCTGACATTTGACGTGGATACGATACTAGTTATTGTGTCTCGTGTAGAGGTCGACATCCATCTAACAAGCATGGTCATTAGTCAGTAACTCATGTTTAACAAACGCATATGCACAAGTCCAATATCAGGCAATGAAATGTTTTCAGACCCTGTGAACACCATTTTACCACAGAAAAAAAGTAGTACCTAAAGATGAATCAACTCATGGACAAATAGCCACACCCGACACCTATACCTGTGTCTAAGTGAATAGAAACTGACAAAGAGATTATGGTATACTAGTATAAACAATAAATACTTCTTGAATTGCAAAGTAGATCACTCGCTTCAAATGTTCAACTGGGGACTAACAACAATCAAAGTGTTCCATACTAATCCAGTGAACCAATAGATGGTTGCCTAATATGCAATGCAGTTCTCTTCTGATAAGTAAAAATTTAAGAAAAAGGAATCAAAAGGACAAGTTGGCCACTTACATCTTTGAATATTGCTAACCAAAATCTAACTGAGGGCCATCAGAATCACAAGAAAGTTCACATCTCAACTTCTAAGTTTTGGGTAACAGACAGTTTGTCTGAAGACCAATCACTGTCCAAAGCCAATAACATTTCCATTTTTACTGTAGTAACAGTACTGGTTCCGTAAACAAGTTTAAAATCTTCTGTAACTATCATAATAAGCAGTGGGAGATAGGTACATGAATTATCAACTAAAAAGATAACAACCTACATTTAAATTGATTATTTCAGCGGAAGAGTTGAGGTTCTCATACGTGAAGAGAACGTCCTCTCCAATTGAAGCCTCTGTTCCTTCTTCATCAGAATCTCCTGTACTTCCAAATGCGTAGCCACACGAGGATCTAGGAGTCATCAGCCTGCCAACGGATCCAACCCGGATTTTAGAACCAGACTTGCTCATAGAGTGATCCTGTCCTGAATAATGGAAACTAGAATAAGAAATGATAAAAGATCTAAAAAACATAATTCTGGCAATGAAGAAAAGAAGGACGAAGGGAAAAATGAAATGGAAAAAAGACAATTCACCTAATTTTAGTTATCTTGCTCACTGAAAGTGCCATCAAAACAAAAGACAATCATTTGGCTATTAACCAATATTGTTTGAATCAAATCTTGTATACCCGTTACAATAATATTTGAACTTGACATAATAACTTCAGCAGGTGAATTCCTTCAAAACAGTAGCAATTCCAAATAATTTCCCTACTAGTTCAAGTCCACAAACATTACCAGCCTACAGCACATTTCGCAGTCAAAGTTTTCAAACTTGCAGTTGAAACATGTTGATTTGATTATGATTTGATTTGATTGTTGATTTGATTTGATTAGATATAATATAGTAAGGATATAATTTAGGATTTGACGTAATATGGTAGGAAAGAAATTAGGGATTTAGTTTAGAAATATCATTAGATAATTGATTTGTATTTCCTATTTTAGTTTGTAACATTGTCCTATAAATTGTCCCTCCTACTAGGAGAAGTAAATACTGAAAAATTCACAAATTCTCTCAATATGGTGTCAGAACGAGTCTTCAGTACCCTAATCTGATTTGGGTCTTCTCGACCTCTCTCTCTCTCGATTTTTTTTCTCAAACCAATTGCTGTCACACAATCTCTCTCTTTCTCTCTCTCTCTAACCGGTCGTTGTTTCCTAGGAACTCATCTCTCTCTCCCACTGCCCATCTGTCAGTCGCTCAGTCGCTGCCATTCGCTGTCTGTCGTTGTCTCGCTGTCTCTCTCATTGTCTCGCTGTCTCGCTCACTGTATGTCTCGCTCGAGCTCGTGTTGATCACTCTACCTTCTTCAAAAAGAACAACAAAGGCATTGTGATTCTGATTGTATATGTGGATGATATTGTCACTACTAGAAGTGATAGCCATGGAATCCAAATTTTAATCAATCATCTTTGTTCTAGTTTTCTCACCAAAGATCTAGGTAAGCTTCGATATTTCCTTGGGATTGAAGTTGCTCGATCTAAAGCAGGTATCAATCTATCTCAGAGAAAGTACACTCTTGACCTCTTCAAAAATACAAGGGGTCTAATTGAGATTTGATTACACAATCCTCCGTACGGTTTTAATGAATTCAAATTGTAATAACTTCTTGGCAATTAAATATTGACATAGTATTAAAACTCTCAAAGTACTTGATGAACTTTAGCCTCAATTGCCAAACTTCTGTAGCCACATTGCTTATTATTTCTTTTCATTTTTCTTTCAAACCAACATGTGTTAGTTCATGTCACTAGTATATTTAACCAAAGAAAACTGATGTAGACCTAACTATGAACCATATTCCCATTATGACCATCATTATACACCTACAATTGTTGTATACCAGATCTTGTACCAGAAGAAACATAAAACAATTCTCGCAACCTCAGTACTTCATTCAATAACCTCATTAATAAATTACACAGAACAATAACGTCTTCAATTCAAGCTGTTTTAAAGCAATCCACAAGATAAAACTTCTCATCATTAATGACTCCTAAATGTACACTTGGGTGCTTGCTGCTCAACAAAGTCTAATTGACGCCCACGTTGCATGCCAGATCTGTGTGAATTCACATATTACTCTTTCCTTTGAGATTAATATGATCATCACAGCCAAAGGAAAGGAAACTAATGAGTAGAAAAAATCTTCAACCAAACTGATGGTCTTTACATATCCACATATAAATCTTCAACCCCCTTTCCCAATTTTTAAGCTTGGTTGCATAGAAGTACTTGAGAATACACCCTTTCAATCAGCGAGATTGCCCAACTGTTTACACTATTTTCTATGAGATCTTACAACGAATTGCTATTCAAATATCATGTAAAATTTGCATGCAAGCTAGAAGAGTTTAAAAAAAAAAAAAAGGATGAAATAAGAATTTGAGAATTATTTAATGGTGCGCCAATGGAAGTGAAAAGCAAAAAAAAAGTAGCTATTGTCAAAAAGCCCCGACCAAGGTATTTCAAAACCGCAACAAAAAGAACTATGGAATGTTACCAAGTCTAAGCGACACTAAATTATAAAAGACATGTGGCCCCTCATGGGCAAGAATAAAGTATCCTCGATGAATTAAGAATTACATACACATTACAAGGATACCAATTTAGTGCATAATACTAAAACGTCGATGAATAAGCATGCATCATTCTCGATTTTGGTCCCTTTCTCTGACGGGCAAGCAAAACGAGTCATTGAAGGCCTTGAGATGAAGTGTCACTGACAAAGCCTTTCACACTAACTTCACCTAGGGATTTCTATAACGGAATAACAACTCATCATCTTCAACTGCAACCATCCAAATATATCCTTAGTTCGTCATGACATTGAAGTTTCCTAAATGACAAATACAACCATATGCGCATAATTGCGCTTCTTAAAAACTATGCTCGCAATCCATTCTATCCTGTTTGTAGGGCAAATATTGCATTCCTAAAGTCTAGAATCACTTCTACTACCATCCTGTAAAAACGATAAAAAGAAATCAATACAGGACAGCATCTTGTTATCAAACTAAGAACACAACAATTCAAATTAGTCGAACTCATTTGCCAGAACTAAAGTCTCCCGGTGCCTTTTTACACACATTATATACTAAAGTATGCAGCATACCAACTTACCAAGCTCTATGATCTTCCATATATAACTATACCACAAGGACTTTATATAAAATCAAAATGCATGGAATGCTCTCCGAAAGAACTGATAGACTGGCTAATCAAATGATAAAGCAGGAAAAGGAAAAACAATACCATCTTTTCGAGCTGTATGGAGAAGCGGTAGACCAGAGGGAATCAAATTGAGCTTATCCCAGGAAGTCGACGATGGTCGATTACCTAACTGCACCGGCTGATCATCGAACCAGTGACTCGATAAACCTACATTCGGCATTGAAAATGAAACTCTGTATCGACTAAAAACGTCCTCATCCATTGCAATCTCAATCTCCCTATCGAAACCGAAATAACCTCCGCCGCCACCGTCTAGGGCGTCTCCTCCGTCGTCTTCGGAAGCGAGGAAGGGATCGGCGGCGGAGGGATTGGAGGGAGGGCGTCGGCGGCGGAGTTTGAGAAGGCGCTCAAGGACTTCGTCGACGGAGCGTTTGTGGATGAAGAAGGTGGATATCGCCATTACCGAAGCTCCGAACAAAGCAGCCAATGCGAGGTTAACAGAAGACACGGCGTGTGATGAAGAAGAAGAAGATGATGAGTCCATTTTTGGTCTCTCCGTAGGTTCTGCTGCGTAACGGGTTTTAGGGTTTTATGATCACTGTACAAACACCGAAACTTTTGCCGGCCAATGTATGCAATTAGGTACTACCCGTACACTCAACAAATTTTGATAAAAGTTCACACAATTCAATTTTGCTATACGTACAACACAAAGCACGGCATAGCTTAAACGATGTCATTTTGGGCTGTTGTTTTAAAAAATAAAACTCTCAATAATCCAAAGCACAACACAGTCCAAAACGATGTCATTTGGGACTATTTTTTTAAAAAATATAACTCTCAGTAAATTCCTTTTTCTCCAAACCCACCTCCATCCCCCCCAACCTCCTGTAGCAAAACAAAGAACACACTCCTTATATTCGCAAGTCAAAGAGCACCGCAGTCAACCGCCTACCACCACCACCAAATCGGCCGATGTGGTCTTCCCCCACCGCCCGCTCTCCGTCCATCAATCGGATAGAGAGAGAGTGAGAAATAGAGAGAATGAGAGAGAGAGTTCATCGGCCACCACCACACAACGGCGACCACCACTCCACGGCCGGTTCCTACGGCGGCCACAAACAATGTCAATGCCGCCCGTTCTCACCAGGTACATCATTTTTCGGCGAGGACTTTCAGTCGTCTTTCGTCCATTTTTTGATGATTTCCTTCTTATGAAAAAATTTCAACTGTCTGATGGGATCAGAAAAGTGGTGTTTGGAGGTCAGGTCACTGATGAAGAAGCTAAGAGCCTAAATAAACAGTGAGAGAAATCTGTTTGAATGTGGTGAATTTGGTTCCAGATCTGTTAATTACTGTGTTTTTGACAATTTTCCAATTTAGCATGTAACTTTGTTGATTCAATTCTCACTGTTTAGTGATTAAGTTCAACTAGGAATTGGAAGTGTGATTCTGTTTTGTTTTCTATAATTTTGTTCTAATTATTTTTCCTAATTGAATCAAAAGGCTGAGCCGTCTATGATTAGTAACTTCCAAATCAGATTCTTTCCAAATTGTGTTCACGTTGCACGGTATGCCATCTATAATCCTCAACCCATCCTTTTATCTTCTAGCTTGTGTGAATTCTCCTCCCTTTTATTAGCTTTCTTGAAGTAGTGGGTTTTTTATTTTGTGACTTTTTTTTTTTACAAATTAATAGGAAATTAACCATTTTCTTTTCTTAGATCATGCGAATTACAATAACAGCATGGGATTTTTTTCTCTATTGGTTTATTACTTCACCATTGTGTCCATTTCTTGTTTCATTTCATTGTTGTGCTTGGTTGAGTTGTTGCGGCTGTGATATGTCGGGGACTTCCACAGTCCATGACTTATATTCGCTTTCAGTTCACCAAGTTTTATCTAAATTTGTCAATGTGCTGCTTTTAGAAAGCCTTGTTCAGGGTATAAATTAAAGAAAATTACTGGAAGCAAAATATTTTCGGATGAAGACCAAGGAATAGAATTTGGCAATGCTAATTCTAATCCTACAAACAGAACTACAGTACGAACTTATCAGGTACTTATATTGTACTAGTTTGGTTCAAGAATGCAAATGAGCATACCTAAAATGTCATGTTGCAATTTTCCTAAAGTTTCAACTTTGTGTTGTTAGCAAGCAATTAATGGAATAAGCCAGATTTCATTCAGTGCTGAGGAGAAGGTTTCTCCAAAGAAACCTGCGTCTCTCCCTGAAGTAGCAAAACAACGTGAGTTAAGCGGGACCCTTGAAAATGATGCAGATGCGAAGACCAACAAGCTGCTGTCGGATGCAAAGAACGAGGAACTCTGTAGGAATGACATTTTTGGCCCTCCTTCAGAAATTCCTCCACGGTCATTGGCTACCACACGCACCTTGGAAGCTAAAGATAACAAAGACATGGTCGAACCTGTACCAAGGAACATGTGGACATCTGTCAAAGTTTCTAATGTACGTTGGTTTGTATCCTTTATCATTTCTGGTTTTTGTTTGCTCATATAAGTTGATATTTGCTTGGATTCCCCTTTTGATTTGATGATATTTATGGTTATAATTGAAATTTTGATAGAAAAGAAAGTTCAAGATGACAATTTTATTCAGTGGAGCTTGGTAAAAATTGAACCATTTAGCTGGCCTTTCACATTAGGTGTATTCTGTAAATAGTGATTTTAGGTAAAGAGTTGGATAACAAGCTCTTGAACTTGTTCAATCCAAGAGAAGCTCCTATGAAGAATAATGCATTTTGTTACCCCGTAAAATTCTTAACTGCACCTCAACTACTTTAACATTGCAAGGAAACATGCAACATTTTGAGCTTGTGATTGTGAACTGTATTTTTTCTTATCAAATTTTGAGTAGTTAACCTTCTTCATCTGTTTCTCCATTCATATCACAATTCCCTTTGAGGGTCCTGTTAAAATCCTGCATGCGGTAGTCTTGCCTTCTTCTTTACTCTCTTATTAGATTCATTACTATTAAGTCCTGAAGCCCAAAGTAGCAAAACGCACTTGTATAAGTCTCCTTTCGATGGAAAGCCCAGAAATATGCTTTCTCTCTAGATATAGTTTGTTAAGACACAACACAAAAGAAATGCCCGTCCTTTTGACTGAGCTTTCATGCTCTAGTTTTAGCATTCGGATTGTGGTGAAGCCACATAAGGAAATTTGTCCATCTGAAAATATTATGTATGTACCTTAAATCTTTTATAGTTCCTTGTTTATTTGGCCCAAAACTTCCCTTATGGAAGAGCTAGTTATGCTCTTATAAATTGACTGTATCTAAATCATAAATTTCGAGTAGAACAATGACCAATTTTGCTCCTCTGCCTCCATGTATTGTTTTCTAGCTGGATGCTTTGAAGCATTACCAAACATGTTTCATCATACTTTTTCTTTTCTCATTGATAAATTTGTTAGCATGGCCATGAGTTCGTTTTGCTGCAACTGTTGACTCAATATGGCTGCAGGCTGTATCACTACCAAGGAACTTGGCTGCACTTTAGTTTTTGCTTGTTTGCTATGTCTTTTGTTGCACTTTATGAACCTAGAACTTTTGATAGTATTCTGATGTTTTTGCTCTATAGGCATTGAGGTTACTAAACAACCAAAACAGAGCTGCTTGTGAGAAGCATCTTCAAATAATCAATTAGAAGATGGTAAAATGTGAAGTCTACATATTTGGAAATCAACTCAAGATAGAGACATCCTCAGGCACTTCAACGAGACCAAAGTGCACTCCAATGAACGATAGTGAAGTCTAATGAAGACCAATGTGCAGTCGAATGAGACAAAAGTGTAATAGTTCTAATAGTTATAGAGTTGTAACGATTTAATTGTCGACTTTTGTCTACTTTTCAACTTCAATAGAGATGTAACGGTTTAATGGTCTGACTTTTTTGTACTTTTCAACTTCAATAGAGATGCAATGGTTTAATGCTTCAATGTTGTGATTGTATTATTGGATTTTGAATGGTAATATGGGATGAAAAACGCCTTGTGTGGGCTCATATACAATGTTAGTTTTATTCCATTGTCATTGTTGTTAGTTTGAGACGCGATGCGTCGGGCTAGGCCATAAAGCAATAGA
>JABCMJ010010368.1:5719-16941 GCA_014822125.1 Arbutus unedo | reverse complement strand
CTGTTACTAACAAGCAGTAGGTGAATGCATCAAAATTGTTTCGAAAATTTCTCGGCAGAATCAGAATCAGAATCATATGCTTCTGATTTACTTTTGAAGCCAAATACGACAAAAGCATCTTCTTCACAAACACCAAACGAACTTCGCAAAGACGATCAAAAAATAATCAAGTGGTTAAAGTAACTTAACTCGAAATATAAAATTAGAAGCTAACGAAGCTGAAATATTGAAAAGAAGAAAAAAGTGCGTTCTCAGACACTCTGATGAACTTAACTCGAAATATAGAAACCAACAGTCAACAGATACGAAACTGACTACAATAGTTTGTGTTTGTGTTTTTTTTTTGTTTTTTGCAGCATAACATTCTGTTAAAATAAAATTCCTACAACACTTTACACTTTCAGTGATTCAACCTAGTTACTATTCAGTTTAAATCGGTACGAAAATAAGTTTTCATGAAATGGAATGCCTCATGTGCCATGATAATGAACCAGAAGACTTGGTCTCCCCCTGAATCATTGAACCAGGGCTCTGAGAACTAAAAGATGTTTCAGAACTCCTATTCTCCCCGTTTCCATTTCCATGCCCTTTTCCCATTACCCATAACTTATCAAATATCCTCCTCGACCTTGACGGAAGCAACTGAATTCCACTTCCTCTACTTTTGCTTCCCTTCTTCATCAACTTTCCATTTCTGGGTATTTCCTTATCTGTCACTTTTACTTGGCTCATCTGTTTCTGTAGGGATTTGCCTTGATCCAGCAGTTTCTTTTCCCAGTCTTCTTCGGTTATAGTTGTGGAATTTGAATTCTCCTGAGAATCGCTGCTATGGGTTTGAACACCAGCAGCTGCTCTTAGTTGCTCAACATAAAGAACTTGTACCACAACTCTGAGAGGGAGGAGCTCGTTCTGTGCTGCATGCATGGAAGCGTCTATTGTCAGTTTCTTCACATCCATCAGCCCGCAAATCTTCTTTCTTTCAGTTTTGGTCAAGTTTGGGTGCTCCTGAACATATATTATTTGATCAGTGTATTGTAATATCAGTAACCATAAAAATCATGTTCTCACCGAACAGATTTATACATCCATTTTACATCTATAAAGGAATTGCACCTCTAGATGAACTTAAAACACTTTGATTTGCTATGTGAAAATCTTAGTTCCTATTCTTGTCATCTGAATTTAACCTGACGGCAGATAATGCTTCGCTTGGATTGAATGGATTTCTGGAGGGGAAGGAGAAAAAAGGGAAAGCAGATAATCAAGTAATGAAACTAACTTAATAGCTCTTCGGTTCACTTTCCTACCACTCAGCTCTCCATGATCCCAACACAACCTAAACCGTACCAAATAACTGACTTTGGTCTGCTATATTTAGGGGATAGTCAAAACCTCATCATAATAGCATTCTAGATCAAACTTGGTTTCGCGAGTCCTAAAGAACACAAAATAAAAGGAAATAAAACAAAAGTCGGTTTAAATCACTTGAAAATTATGAGGTCAAAGAAAATGCATGGTACTTGGTGAAGCTCGACATTACAGGGGTTGAGAGTTGGTCAGCAACTCCAAACAGCCAAGTGCTTCACTCCAGGCTAACAGTTCACCACTTCCTTTTGTAAGAATAAGATTGGGACTACTGAGAGTAGAAGACTAGCACACATCAAGTACAGATGTTCTATGTACGTCCAAAGCAAAAATATGTCCACTTTATGCGCCTGGCCTCATGTCTTGAAAATTGGTGAATCCTATCTAACAGTGGCTTCCCAGACATGTTCTATGTATTCCAAAGCAAAAATATGTCCACTTTATGCGCCTGGCCTCATGTCTTGAAAATTGGTGAATCCTATCTAACAGTGGCTTCCCAGACATTCTAAATTATCACATTCATAGTAAAATCAAACACAGAAAGCCACCACATAAGTAATAATTAGAAAGACATACCTTCAAATAGATGTCAATAGCCCTGTACAATCCGTCATGAATTGGTCTGGCTGACTCTGGAACTGACCGTGACAACAGAATAAAGATGGAGACAGTAAGATTTGGGTCACGCGCAATTTCCCCGAGATACCCATCAACTAATCTACCAACACTCAACCATGATGCATGGCCTAAAACAAAATCACCAGCGATTTTTTCATGCTTCTCCGCATTATCCAAATCCCCGCTACTCTTTCCATGTACCATAAATTGATTAACAAGAGACTGCACAAGTTCGACATCATATTTAGTAGTTTGGGGAGACCTTGCAGGGATCAATAGATCATTAACCGAAGCCTTATCCAAGTTTAAACTGATCTGTTTTACCAAATCTTCCCTCAGTGTATCATCTGCTCCTACCAGAATGGCAAATTTCAACAACTTGAGCAAGAAACTACAAGAACAACCTACACCCCTGTCAGATGGCATTAAGGAAACTACGGTTTCGACCAAGTATTTATTTCTCCTGTAATGAACTTCAGAAGCCAAAGCGTCAACAGAATCTGGCAACCACCTCACTACGTACATCTTTAGTGCCTCTCCAATCAATTTTCCATCCACTCTTCCCTTTGATTTCACAACAGTCATAACACGCTTAAATAAGTCAATACCCAGTTCACAAATATCTTCAACCCACCAATCCCTTGGAACAGATTCAATTTTCATCACTCCATGGTCGATAATGCTATCTGGCACCAATAACTTCCTGTTGTACGTATAAGACCACTTTATTAGAGACGGGTCCACAGAAGTTTTATAAGCAATGGAATCTATACACCTTCCAACCACCTTTAAATCTTCAGACCATGGAAGAAGACATGGGGTGGTTTGCAAAAGAATAATGGAATCTTTCCAGCTGCGGAATACACTGGAATTGAGAAAAACTTCGATTTTGAAAATCAGGTTTCCTCGGTCAACACCCTCAGTCATCTCTAGGTACTCTGCCGCACAACGGGCAGCCACTACATTGTATGCATTGAGAGTGACTGTCACACTGTAGCAGAATTTGGCACAAATTTCAAAGGCGTTTGGGCCTCCGGGAAGGTCAGGCAAATGAATTTCATCCAAATTTTCCTCATTGGCTTTCACTGTGAGTTTTCGTAAGCGATTGCTCTTGGATAAGAGAGGGAACTGCAAAAAAGATAGATTAGACCATCGACAAGATCAAAGATAACCAGTAACTCAAGCTTTTACAATTACATAAAAAATTGTCTTTTCATGACTATTAACATGGTAGTAGTCTTTTTACCACTGTGTTCTTACGAAGATCCAAAATTTTGTATTTTTCCTAACCAAGTTTAATAAATAAGAAATTAAATTGTGACGAGTGTACTTTGTTATGTTTTCTTTGTTAGATTGAAGCAATGAACCACATAACTGAAAGACCAGGATTTCTTTGTTCAGAAAAGACAACTGAATGAGCAACATCTTAACTAATCTTCAATCAAGCTTAAACAGAGTCTCGCAGCATAATTATTGTACCAAGTTCATCTACCCTCATATAGTCCGGTTACCAAGGTGATCTTTCTTCAATTGATTTCTTGATCATCAATATGTAAAACGGCATCAAAAAATTTCAACTTTAAGAAACTTGAAGTTTATTTTTTTCAGGAAGGATGAAAATGGACCAAAATTAAAAAAAAAAACCCTTGGGAAGTATTGTGCCATTGCTCCCCATGAAATTCCCATGCATTGGGAACTTGCATTAGGTATATAACCAAATACAAAATAGAATATCGAAACAAATAAATAAGGTTACAGTGCTCATTCAGCTAGATAAAAGTTGGTAACAAAGACATACCTTGTGAAGGTAGAATTTCACTTCATCAACATTTATGATAACATCCGTTGCCAGTTCAGATGACATGTACCTGCATGAATAGATGTATCAATCTAACTATCTAAGCCTATGTAATGGGCACACAGAAAATCTGCAATTAGAATAACGTTAAACCAGATAGAAAAAAAACTGTATCATGAACCTGTACCATGGATGGGGAAGAAAATGGGTACGAAGATGTTGTGGCCATTCCGAAGTTAAGTCATTAAGATCCAATAGTGGGATCATATGCAGAGACCGAAGCCAATTTAACTTTGCATTTGCATTGCATCCAGCGGAGACAGAAAGTTTGGGAACAAGGTAGTCCATCTCTAATAATTTATAAATAACCACTTCCACAGTCCCTCAGTAAGTGTATTTTTCCACAGCTCATTACAATTCGTCCCAGTAAGAAATTTTGGAATTTACCGGACCTACTACTATCATGCAAAAGCATAAACATTTCTCGGGAATTCAACGCCCAGTATAAAAAAAAAAAAACCCACCAGATGAAAGATTGGACGATTGAAACAGCAATTTTCGCTCCAACGTCTCGACAAGAGACTTCAGAAAAGAAGGAAAATATAAACCATATTTTTTAAAAGTTTTGGATTATTTTCGCCTTTAGCGAATTTTTTTAAGGTTTTGACCATAATTTTGTACTTTTAAATTCTTTACGTTTAGACGAACCAATAATACACAAAAAATTAATACAAAAATAACAACCGCAAATTTTTATTTTTAAATAGAGATAAAAAAAATATTACAATAAAAAAAGTTTGGCCAAATTGGGCATAAATGCAGACAAAACAACCCACACAACAGATATAGTCTTAAAGTCAGTGACATACTTATTTGCACACTGGTTGAATGAAAATACAAAATACCACACCAATGGTCACCAATGACTACGACCATTAGTCTACCAGATAAGTCCAGATAGAGCTCAATAATTAGTCTCCTTGGTCCATCCCGATGGCCAATCACAAAATTACCATCCTAGCAAAGGCCTCAAATCCAATGACCAAACAAAAGAGGCCATATTCTGATAAACGTAAGGTTTCAAAAAACCTTGCGCGTTACTGGATAAAACCAAAGTAGCACTCCAGTGTCCAGAAACAGATTACAATGCTCAACTCTATGTGTGTGCCATGTAGCTCGATTGTTTTAGATCCCCAGTAAAGAGAACTTTGTCGCGATGATGCTAATTAGCAACGACCAAGGTACCATCAAGTCGTTAAAACTAGGCTTAATTGAGGTTTGTAGCACCACCACGTAATGGGTAATTATAAAGCGGTTAAAATAACTTAACTGGGGCTATGTTTTCCTTTTTAACAAATGGTGCAAATAAAAAACATTAGTCAGGTTTAATGCGATTGTAAATATCCAAAAGACACAAAATGACATGGACATGAGGACCATAGTCTCTAGCAATGCCACCAAGCAACCAAAAAAAAGGATAAGGAAATAGATGGGTAGCAGCTGTAAAATATCTTCACGGTAATTAAACTGAAGTAATTAATCGTCACAAACCATTTTTCCTACAACCTTTCTTCCTATCCTTGTTAATCCTAATCCTTGTTACAGTCCCATATCAAAAGTGAATGAAGTTTGTGATCACAATTATTCAATTAGGCCTAGCTTGGATACAGAAGACTATAATGATAATTGATAGTGTAAACTTTTTACGTGAGGAACTGTACATAACTTTTCCAGATATGGACCACCAACTTATCAAAATCAGTACTGTTCAACATCAGGACCACCTGCTGAGTGCCTCATGTAACCCAACCCAAAAGAAGCTACAGGTCCATTATAATTGAGGGTACTCATTTAATATATTACCAAAATGAATCCCATCTCATTAAGACAGCCAAAACACCATTTAACCACTTTAATTTCAAGCATCATCCATGATTATATTTCCTTCAGATGAGAGGATAAGAACAACAACTGCTATTATGAAAAGAAACAGGCTGAGATAATATGCAGTAAAAAGGACCAAGAATTGAAAAAAAAATAAATAAATAATTCAATTGATCAAATACAACCACCTTTTGTGAATCGTATATGTAGTTATAGACATGCAAAGGGAAAGCATAAAAAATTAATGCAATGGAAGAGAAGCAAGAAAGCAGAATCGAAGAAAGGAAATAAGAGACAGGTATACTTTGTTTGATTGAATAAAAGTGAACAACAAAATGGAAAAAGGGAAACCAAATTTCCTGATAGATAATGCCGAAGTCCACAGAAGCACGAAACAAGAAAGCAAAGGAGAGATCCACGTACAAAAGAAAATTTCGTTTGTTTATATGAAACAGAATAATAAAAGGAAACCGACATAGAAATCAAAAGTCCAAAGCAAAGAAGCACAAAGAAAGAAAATAAAGCAAAGTCAAGTACAAAGGATAACAAAGGGAAACCCACTTACCTAATCGAATTTCCATCAGCTTGGAACGCATCATGCTTCGACCCTAACTTCATAAACTTCATTTTCCTCCCGAACACTAGAAACAAACCCACTCACCACCTCACATGACCTCAAAATTCCTATTCACACAAAACTTACAACTTTATTCTTCTCTCTGAAAGGAACGTTTCTGAAACTTTTTTCTCGCTAAAATTCGCAGAATAGAACGGCAACATCCGCACTTAACCCTCCCTCTCTCTATGCCCAGAGCCCGTTTTTCACTTCAGACTCTATTACAAGCACAAAGAATCAATATTTGGGAGGCGACCTCGAGTCTCGAACCAAATTTAATTCCTTATTGATTGCAAAAGGTCCACCTGCCCGCTATGATGACATTGATTATCCCATTAGATACACATAACAATGGTACACACCAACCCAACCGAATACACAAACCCAAGTTTTAATTCTCGCCGCCTTTGCATTAAATCACCCTGATCCGCGGAGATCTCTCTTCAGGGGTGCAAATCTCGAGATCCTGTCTGTGCCCTCTATATCTCCACGTATATTCTCTTTCTTTTCTTACCCCGCGTATATTTGTGATGGTCCATGGCCGATACTGTAGTTGAAGAGAGGGAACAGGAATAGCACTACAAGTATACTAGTGTGGAGTGGGGGGAAGGGGGTCGTGTGTGTGTGTGTGTGTGTTTTTTTTTGGGGTCTGTATTACCGAGGGCCTCATATTTTTTGTAAGGAGCTTTTTATGCCGTTAAGGCACGCCAGCCCACGGAGGACCGTTATACTTCTTTTCATTGTTTTGTTACTAGTAATACTATTTGTGCAAACAGTATTATTAACAAAATTAAATGAATAAAAAATTATGATGTGATATAAATTTAAAAATAATTTCAATTATTAACATATTGTATTGATATGATCAAAATTCAACAATTACTCAAGCAAAGTCTATGTTTCTTGAAAGATAATATGATTCAAGTTCAACAATAAGAAAAATAAACAATTAAGAATAGAATTAAATCCATAAATTAATATAATAAAATAAAAAAAGCAAAATTTATTTTGAGGACATAATTAAAGAGGATTCAAATTCAACTATAATTCAAATTGTGGTAAGCCGAATATGCAATACAATGGACCCTCAATCCATGATCACGCTCAGATTATTTGTATTGTGCTAGGCCCAAGGATAAATTTATTGTCAATAGGCCAAGAGGTTTAACAGAGCCACCTTTTGTGTCTCGGTCAATGTCGATGACACGACATGCTAGGGAAGGTCGAACCTCCACTCGGTCAACATTGTTCTTCAGGTTAGAGGTCTCTCATGTCACAACCTCCGATCGTGCCGCCGAGAGCTATACGTTCTGCACGGTCACGTGGAGACGTGTCCCCTAGGTTCGTACGGACATGGGGCACTTGGCAAAAGCGCCGTGATTTTGCAATCCACAGTGAGACATTTTTTATTAGTGCTCTCGGCTATCTGTTAAGGATACCCTCTATGTATACTACATGGGCACTCAAACCTCGCGTACTCACATACACTCTCCTAGAGTTTTCAAGTTGTTTTCTCCCTTTTCAAAAGCTAATTTAAGCATTGAAGTGTCTGTTGGAGACCCAACTCGATAGTCACTAATATAGTGTTGATCGTTTTGTAGATTAGCGAAGGGTGTTCGACAGATTTTGCGAGAAGTCCAAAAGTAGATTCCAAACTCCACATTTTGATGATCACAGTGGGAGATACCTCAAGCTTTTCACCTCAGCAATCCAGTTCCTCTTAACCCTTCGAACGCAATGACAAAAACAACAAATCAAAAGGGTGATCGCGTAGATCACATCCAAACTGGGAATACAGTTGTGGGTACTGGATCAATTGACCCAGCAACCTTGCTGACAGTCCCGCCTACAGAGCTGCCTACCGAGCTCCACACTCGATTTTACGTCAAGCACTTAGAAGCTCGGCTAGTGAAGAAAGACTAATTCCTCTAGTTAGTGAGGGAGGAGATAGCACAGCTAAACGTGGCAATCCAACTCCTTTAAAATAGAGAAACCTCCTACAACGAAGGACACCAGAGACGATGCCGAACGCCCTTACCTGACAAAAGGGGACATGGTGCAAAACGGAGGTGTCATGCTTTAGAACAACACAAGAATTATGGTGAGGTCGAGCATTGCGAAGGACACAACGGTTGGGAGTGGGCCTTCACCCATCCTCCATAGCGGCGTTCAGGTGACGAGTGCCAAGTACTACGAATCCTGATACACAAGAGGTTGGGAGCTCTTTCGATCAACAATGACAACTCGGTATCCCTACTGAGCACAGCCTTTGCCACAAACGCCAACCCATGAGATGCAGGTGGATAGTAGAGGCAAAAAACTGAGGGACCGTTCCCCTCGGCACTACGACTGTCGAGCTCACCTTGGTCAGGCAGAAGAAGATATCTTAGGCATCAACTCGTCAACAAGCATAGGAGGCTCGATCGACAAGGTCTCACTGCCCACAATCAACTGATCTCTTCTAATTCACCAACAAAATTAATGTCGTCTGCCCTTTGTCGGGGTTCAGTCCCCCAAAATTTACCAAGTACGATCTGAAGACGGATGCCTTTACCCACCCAGTGTACTTCAGGCAAACGATTTCACTGTAGAATACGAAGGACAAAATGGCCTTCCTCAACTATCTAGATAGTTCTGGTACTGAATCATAAAATGGTTTTTTAACCTTATAAGGGGGTTTTATATACTGGGGATATTTTAGTCTTTTCAATATTTCCATTAACAAAGTTACAGGGACCAAGCACTAAAGGACTTGAAGGGGATGATAGTGACACAAAAAAATTTTAAGGGGGTGAAAGTGACTTTGGGTGATAGTTTAGGGGGTGTCTGAGTAATTAAGCTAAAATAAAAAATAGAATACACCATATATAAATCTTTTAAGTTTATAAAACCGCCGAAAACATAAATGGAGGAATTAATAAGAATGTCAATGGAGCAATTGATATATATCAATGCAACCATAAATGAGCTGTAATCGCTGAGACCTTCTGGTTGTCTCCTGAACTTCTCCGGTGTTCCAATTTCATTCACAACCCTTTTAAATTTCCAACATTATGCGCCTAAGAACTCCCCTTAGCTTAGCTTGGCAAGTTGTTGTCATTTTATATATGTAATAAGGTAAAGATCTCTCCATTTCTTTTGCAAAAATTGAGAAAATCAAATTCTGTGGTATCCCCATGTGAAATTCAACATCGATACTTAGTACGTATTTTCTATTATTAAAAGATAAAATAAAATTAGGACATGTAAAATTTGGTGTCGTCACGTATAAAACTTAAGCACATGCATGCGCTTGGCATGAATATAATTCTTTATTATCAAGCAATGAAGAATGCATTAACAATAGTGGGATCATCAAACTAGTGTGCACCTCACAAAGTAAGGAATTAGAAAAGAGGGGTTTGAATCCTAATAAAATGATATCACTTTTGAGAGTAGTGGTAAGCATGCAAATATTGGTTGAGATTTGGGTTGGGGCATAAACCATCATGAATTAAATAATGATAGAGATTATTGAATATTGGTCCCCATTTTTATCATTTTGAGGGGTTGGTTTGATAAGGCTTTTCCTTTTGGAACGTGGGGGGAGGGGACCATGTAGCTTACCTTTATGCCCAACCTCTCTTTGAATTTAAGGCTGCACAAAGTGTGTCCACTGTTTCTCTCCAGGTTTTATGTTCTTAAAAGCTCCACATGATTGCAATTATACCTACTCCCTTCTCAACCTTTTGCCCCAAAGTCCTCTCTCTCTCTCTCTCTCTCCCTGAAGTGGTTAAGAGTGAGGGTGCGTGGGAATGAATATGCTATGTGGGTATGGGTATGTTGATTTAACCGTCATGCAGTTGTTATCTTTTATTTGATTTTAATTACTTCCTTCGTTCCAATACTAGTTTGTTATCCAAAAATGTGTTTGACTTGGAAAATTAATGGATACTTTTCAGAAAGTGTAGGTGACTGATTTTTCTAGATAGAAAAGTTGGATTTTGTGGCGGAAAGTACTCTAATTTGTTTGAAACTTAATCTTTACAAGACGATAAACCGTTAAAAGACATTCCGTCTCTAGACAAAAATACACTCTAATAATTACGTTCATACTTATATTATACCAATGTAGTTCATATAATTAATGACAAATTCTAACCTACCTTTTATCTGGGAGCATTAAAGAGTGTGTTTAATCCACTAAACGACTATGAAGACTTCCCTCGTACATTGAACAAGCAATTTAAGTACTTACCCACTAACGAACTTCTTACTGTCAGTGCACGTGATTAATGTTGACCAAAGAGTGCCTTTCACTATTGGCCCAAAGTTGCTATTGCGCTGGATACAACTCTAGGTGGTAAGCATCACATATTTCTTGGCGAACGGAGCCAGAAATTTTATTACGTAAGGATGAGCTTACTGTTTGAATTTTTTTTTAAAAATATTTAACAGGAACAAACCTATATACCTCATAAGAAAATATATATTTTTCTATATAATAATAGAGACTTTTTCTTTTTTTACAGAGACGACAACTCGTACTGACCCCACCCTTATTCCATCCCTGCTCAGCCCATTAGGGCAACACATCGGAAACAAGTACTCCTTGATAGGGTTAATTTAAGTGATTTGAAAACTTTCCCTTGTCAAACAACCGGGGAATTCTTACACAGTTTTTTTGGGAGTAGTTTTATATTCGGTGAATTTTTACTTTGACACCTTATACTTTGAGCAAAAAACAAGTAGATTATTGACCAAACCGATTATAACGCCTCTCACTCGCTTGAACTTGTAAAACACTTGACACCGTTGTAGTGCCTTGTTAATGCTCTTTCCATGCCTAAGTCCCAACTTATAGTAGAGAAGATGCAAGGCCGGCCCTCAATATTTTGGGCCCTAGGCGATGATAGTACGTATAACAATGGGCTCCTCTGTGTTTTTCTACACAAACATATA
>JABCMJ010010358.1:0-32310 GCA_014822125.1 Arbutus unedo | reverse complement strand
TCACGGCCAGCTACTGACTAAAAATTTCAAAACTGGTCAAACTCTGCGTGACCAGTCACCGGCCACCACTGACGAAAAATTTCACCTTTTTTTTTTTTATATATATTTATTTATTTATCTCCTCTTCACCAAAACTCATCCAAATCATCATTTATCTTGTCCAACCCGTTTCAATACTTATTTTATTCACCGTAACATATTTTTTTTTAAACATTAAAATAGGGCGGGTCTTCACACAACATATCCGACAAAGATACTTTTCCTGCCTATTGTCAGGTTGGTATCTTCATAAATCTCCTTTTTTTTTTTTCTCTTACTTGTTGCTTTTGTTGGTTTCTACCACAATGGGAAATTTTCTCACTTTATTTACACTAGCAGTCACCATGTTAACTTTGAGGTTTGGAAATGAATCCATGTCTACTCCCATCACCTCCTTGTTTGCTATTGCCATACTACAACATTCCTTTATAGATCATGTCCTACACACAATTTTAAAATGTTATGCAGTCATTTGTAGTGTATCTAAAGGAATTGTGTTATTTGTAATATTCTTTCTGTCGCGCCCGGAAATTTCCTCGGCCCCCCTCGCGAATAATGAAACACTTTCCCTTTCATATTCTTCTCGGGTGGGATAACATGGCCAGGGCTTGATGTCAAGAACTTTAGTTATAATAATTCATCAAAGATTTCATCTACTTTTGTCAAATCAAAAGAATAATGTCAGCAACTCAATTGGTTATTCTTTTTATTCGACTAAGATGAAGGTATGTTTAAAGGTTTTTTCACCTTTGCTAATGTGTCACAAACAATATGAGATTTTCCTATGATAGCATGGTAATAAGTTCTAAAGAAAGCGTTCTTTATTTGTTGACATTCCATAAGCAAGGCCTCATATCATATTGCCCTTATTAAGAGGTCAAACAAGTCCTTAAAGTCTTCATAAAGTCCTCATCTCCCAATTTTGTTTTTAGTTTATAATTATCTAGGTCATCTTGTGCCAGTTGGACAATGTCTGCCCCTGGGATGTAAAAATGACATCTATTTCTAGTCTTCTTGAACCTGGAAATGAAATGTTTAGCATTTTTTGTAGGTTTCTGCTTTAACTTTAACAAGTCATCCACATAAATTTTTTGGTCATTTCTAAAAAATTGAGTACGAAACTAATCGTCTATTTCTTTCCATGTATGTATTGAACTAGAAGGCAAATCGATGAACCAAGAAAATGCAATTTGAGTTAAAGAATGCATTAACTTTCCAGTCGGTTATGTTGTGGACTGATTATTGTCTCCAACAAGTCTGGGATCCAATAATTTCTAGGCAACATGACATTATCAACCTATGGTAGAAATGGTTTCCTAAACATAGGCTTCTCAGTCCTCCTTTGGCCTAGACCATATAGTTTTTGCATCAATTCCATCATTTGTGCCCTATTCATCACTGTTGAATCCTTTATTGGATCCAATTGATAATCATTGTTAGGCAACTGTTGTGATTAGAACTGTGCAGGGTATTGATTTTGGTCATTCCTATTGAAGTTTTGACCTTGATTTGATTTATACCTATTGCAAGGTATACTAGTAAAGGAGTATTTTGTACAAATCTCGTATATGGCCTTACAACAACCCTAGGTCCCAGCTAGGTCTTATTCACACCAATGAGAACTATCTCAATCATAGGATTTGTATATACCTATGGTTGTTGTGCCTCTAAGTTGTTATGTTATAACTTTCATTAGGCCCTTAAGCATTAACTGCTTCCGTAGCCTCCACGGATGGTGAATCAACCCTTCTCATTACAACAATGAAATCTTACACCTCTTCTGCTTCAGGATTTTCTAGGACTTGTGCCAACTGCTTTGGAGGCTTGGTAATATCCACAATCGATGGCCACTAGTCAAAAATTATTACCAAATTTTTTCTCTTTTGAACGGAATCAACAGAGAAGAAGAATATTGACGATTACAAATAAAAGTGCTGAGATGTGGGACTTTGCTTGATGAAAAAGTGAAAACTCGATTCAATGGCGTATTTCAAAACTTCTCCAAAAGTGTATTTGGTTGCGAAACCAAGGAAGAAAATTAATAAAAAGTATTTTATTAATCTTCAATATCACTTTGACAAAGGAAAGAACTAAGTTATAAGACTACTCCTATAAACAAAGTTTTAAAGTACAATAAAAGATAAGTTGATTTTTGTGTCGATGATCTCCCTTCTGGCTGTATCGATCTTTACATATTTATACTAACATTAGTTAAATCTCCTCTCTAATAAAACTTTTTTGAAAGAAACGTGTTCTTGTTTTCCTCTCTAAGTTTTGAATTTGAATTAAGCAAAAATTACATTGTAACCACGAAGGTGACATTTGTTGAGTTTCCAACTTCTTTCAGTTTCTTATTCTAGTCTGGCCTTATCCCAATCTTAAAACCTGAATAATAGCCCCCATTGACATGCACTTTCTTTAACAAGTTTTCAACCATCTCGCCTTCTGGCACTGCCACATTACCCCTGTTCTCGATAGATATGAAAATATTACGTAAACAATAAGTATGTTTGTTTTTACAACCCAACACAAGGCCATTCACCAAATGAATTTTCCATGCATGAAAACTTGTCTCTCGTTAGAACGCATGCAGTCATATTGTTGAATCTAAGCAACTTTATTTTAATCCTTTGAAAACAAATGAAAAATCAAGCAGTCCAGAGGCAATTAAATATAAAAGAATGGAATATATAAATCTATCTGTTTTTGGCAGCTTAAGCCAACAAATAATTTAAAAATTCACATGCAAAAAAATAAAAACATAAATCAATTCACAACACAGATACCAAAACTTGTTTGGTCGAAGGACATGTTGGTTAATCTCCTAACCAAAAACCTCGGGATTGGATCTAAATTGTATAATATTCATATGCATTTAGAAATTCCCAAATTATTCATGTTTTCAATGCACGGAGAAACTGGGTGGGGGGCATGAAATGTCTCTATCTTCTACATCGATCTATATGTATATGTCTGCATGCATACATGCATACATGCATATACATATACATATACATATATATATATATATATGATTTATTTATGGGTAAATTACATTGACCTCCCCTGAGATTTTTTACCAAATACAGTACCCCCTTGAGGTTTCTGAAATTATTATAACCTCTTTTATTTTTTAAATTATTATGCAGTTATCTCCTTATTATTAAAATCAGTCAAACATTGTAAGTTAAGCTATTAAAATTTCAATTTTGAGATTTTTTTTAGAAAATAAATTTTAACATAATTCACATCATGTTTGAAATAGCTTATTTTAAATTTTTTAGATTTTTTTGAAGTTGAAA
Organism: Arbutus unedo; assembly: GCA_014822125.1. Taxonomy (NCBI): domain Eukaryota; kingdom Viridiplantae; phylum Streptophyta; class Magnoliopsida; order Ericales; family Ericaceae; genus Arbutus; species Arbutus unedo. The sequence goes on along the minus strand of JABCMJ010010358.1, from coordinate 28,969 downwards.
TTCAAACAAATTTTAAAATTCTGTCAGAATTTCGACTTCAAAATAATCTCAAATTTTTAACATAGATTATTTCTGACGTGATAAAATCATGTTACAGTTTATTTTATCAAAAAAATCTCAAATTTGAAGTTTTAATGACCTAATTAATTATATTAGATTGATTTTAACGATAAAAGAGGTAACTGCATAATAATATAAAAAATAAAGAAGATTATTGTAATTTCAAAAACCTGAGGGAGGGCATTATATTTTTCACAAACCTCGGGAGAGGTCAGTGTAAATCACCCTTTATTTATTTGTTTATTTATTTATCTATCAATCTGTTACCAATATCAAAGCATGCATACACATGAAATTGAAAGTTGTGTATTGAAACTTGGTAAAATGCACTGATCTCCCCTAAGCTTACTGATAAATACAAGAACTTCTCTTGAAGTTCTAAAAAATATGATGGCCTCCTCTGCTTTTGAAAGTATTTGATCGTTACCCCCTCCAAGTAACATCCATTAATTAATGGATGAAATTTGTTGAAGTCAACATGGTAAGAGATTTTGTGTGCATTGAGAGAGGAGATGGCAAGCTGATAGTGTTTTTATAGACATTGGAGGAGTATTTCTAGAATTAATAAAATTACCCAGAAAATTCCATCAATTAATAAACGGAAATTACTTGGAGGGGTTAACGATTAATACTTTTAAAAGTAAGGGAGATCACTGTATTTTCTGAAACATCAAGGAGGTCCTTGCATTTGTCAATAACCTCATGGAACATCGGTGCATTTTACAAGGAACATCTACTACTTGCTAGTTTGCACATACTTAAAGTCTCGAGTTCGAAACCTCTCAGAAAATATCAACTCTTATTGTGTCAGTTCATACAGAATTTTATCCTAGCTTTACTTAGGGCTCTCGCAAGTAGACGATGAGATTGGTCCTCCAAAAATTAATCAAAATACGCGTAAACTGATCCAGACATTTTGAGTTATCAAAGAAAAGGAAAAGCTACTACTTAGAACATCTTAATAGATATTTTTATTACGGTAGGTAGAAAATGTTAGTGAACATTGTGAGTTCACATTCATAATAATATTAAACTAGAAGAAAAAAAATAAAACAAACAAGCCCTTTTCTTTGACCCAAAATTCATGTTTCCAAAACTGCACGAGTGTTCAAAAACAAAAGCAAAAATCCAAAGAGAGTTCGATCGTTTGTTGGGGTGAGTTCTTCGAGCCTCACTGTCTGTGTCTTGTCCCTGTAAATTGCAGCACATCTTCCTCTCTATTTCCAATATCTCCTTAATTAAACTCTCCAACAACTTCCTTTCCCATGTTTTTCTTAATTATTATTTTATCTCCATTGATATAATGATCTGCTACTTAAGCTTATAATAATTAAAAGGTCTAAATAAGTCATGGAGTCCTAATTTAGGTTGCATTATTATAAATAATATTGTCAAAGGCATTAATAAGGGATATGTTGGGACGTATATAACTGTTAATAGATGGTGTTAGTAATATTGAATAGCTTGTCACTCACAAATTTAAGTTTTTCACTGAGTTTGAGTAAGGAATCCGAGAATTATATATGGTGTGGATTGTCTAATGATCTCAAGCGAATTAGGCATTATTAATGCAAGGGCAAATTAGTACGGAGTACGAGCTCCAAATAAGTTAATAATAGCAAAATTGATGGCTGACGATCTGTTGGCGAACTCGCTTATTCTTGAGTGTGGACTCTAGTCAATCGATGAAATGAGTAGGGTGAATAAACCTAGCTTGAAAATGGAAAAAGAAAGTAATTCTAGATCAAAATAAAGGAGGAGTATTTAGAACAAGGGGGGTCAAGGTCCAATGAATGCCTTACACGTGAGGAAGAAATTGTTGGAACATGCATGTGTTAATGTTGAGTCCAACACTAGATAGTAGAATAAAAGATTGTCTTTAGTAAGATATAAGATTTATAAATTTTAATTCGATAATAAATGAATTTTATGCATTTTTATTTTGTTTATCATTTTTTTCGTGTATACACATATATTGTAGATTTTTATGTTTATAAGTATACACACATATATATTATACATCGGCATATGTAATTATACGTACGTATACATATATACATGTACATATCGTTTCTCCATCGTCAGCTCCTTTCAACTACCCCCTACCATTACACCTTTCACCCACGTTTCCCCTCTCCGTGTGTCCTTCATCCGACAACCATTCCTCTCTTCCCTATTCCCTATTCCATCACTGCCCCTTTTTCTTTTCTTCTCCCTCACTTTCGCTGACCTCTCCTTTCATGTAACGCTCTGTTTTCTCAGGAATGTTAGAATAATTTAACTAAACCAAATGACTTTGTCATTCAAAAATAGAGTTGTATTACAATAATTTCAAATAAAGGGAAATTACATTAAAAACTTTGATAAACCAGAGCTAAGAAAATAAACTAAGTAAAATATGGTGCAATCTAGTTTTCCTTAGATAAGTTGACGTCGTTGTTGATCTGAAAATCTGACTTTGTTATGTCATCGTCGACACCTGACATAAAAAATCAAGAACAAGAAAAATTTTACACTATAAACAATGAAACTCAATAAATAAGCCTACTTGTAAACCCAATTTTATGCAGTAGACCAATATGCATGATCATGTCATGGAAGGAAATAAAATGCAAAAGTAGTAAACAAGTATTTGTGGACATAGATCAAAGTAAAGCGCAAATGATAATATATCATAGTAAGCACTGGTGATAATAATTTCTAAGTAAACTTCTTTATTCAACTTCTGCGTTTTTGACATTTTTGTCTGACAACATTGTGCATGTTAAAATCTTTTTCAATATTCAAGTTTCGGATTAACACAAGCGTTGCCCGTAAGTTAAAATCATAAAACAGCGTGGTGATGTTTCCGTCCGCTCCTTGACCTCTGTTGTTCCCAGCCATTAGCTCCCATATATCATGTATCCAACTATTATGCTTCTAAACGTTATGTTTCTCGTGCATCGTGTTTGACATCAAAAAGTTCTACCTCCCTCCACCACACTACGTTTTAATTTTCAGAAGATGCGATACGGCTTATGCACATAATTGGCTCACGACATGGCTTGGTTTATTACATAACACGGCTCACAACTAACTTGGCTAGAAGGCGCAGAGCGGTAAACACATCCTAAAACATCTCTCAAGGAGTAGTTTCAATTTTTTTCCATCCGTGTCGCTATGTCGGTGCTTTTCAAAATTTTAAAATTTTAAAATTTTTTTCAAAATCTCGTGAGTAGTTATGTACAGTGTGAACTTATCATTCTAGACTCCGGAGCCTTGCATGATCAACTATCGATATTCAAATTTCATCTATAAGCAATGTCTATATAAGCATAGATTTATAACTAGTATGTGAAATAAAACATTTAAATCAAATAGTTACGTACGCATGTAGATAATGAATTAATCAATCTATTCATGTACTAGTAAGAACAAAGGTCGAATAATAATTTAGGGATGTAACATAGTATCTAGGTTGAGAGGCCCAAAGTCCAAGTTTTCAGGTTAAGGAAAAATTTAGACAGTTTTCAAAAGGTGACTGGTGAGGGTATAAGGTGACTGGTACTGGTAACTAGAACAGATGACCAGTTAGGACCAAGTGACTGGTAAAGGGTGATTAGAATAGGTGACTAGTACTAGCGACTGGTCAAGATCAAGTTGACTAGTAGGGAATGACTAATCAAGATCAGGATGACCAGCTGGAGTAACTGGTCAAGATCATCTCCAAAGTTGAACCACTGTAAAAGATGACGGATCAGAGGTCATGGATGACCAGTCAGTATCAAGGTCAACGGATGGTCAATGGTCAAAGGTGACTGGTTAAAGTGACCAATCAGGATGATCAACCAAGAAAATTCCAGTAGCAAAGTATGAACAATTAGGGGTCAAGGGCGACTGGTAAGGTTAAAGTCAACGACTGGTCAACAATCAAGGGGTCGATTGGTATGAGTGGCCGGTCAGGCTGGTTGAACCAAAATGAGACAATAGCTAAATCTGATCGGTCAAGGTCAAGGGCGATCGATCAGTCGGGTTTCTTCTTTAAATTTTCAGCTGGGTTTCTGTTTCAATGGAGTTTCGTGAAGCTTGATTCAAATATCTAGAACACAAATTAAGGCATTGGGAAAGTATATTTACCTCGATAGAACTAAATTGAAGATTGCATTGGGATGACTGACCTCAAATTGAACTCTAAATGGGTAATGAAACTCCAAGAATGGACTATTACCATGATTCTAGTCATGCTTCCCTATATAGTAAACTTTGTTATCGAACGATTGATTGGACTTCATTCGAACTTTGGATCCCTTATATATTTCCAAACGAGAAGCATGATAACATGGTTTTCAGATGCTTGAACATTATGAATCATCGCCCCCATTAGTAATGTCAATGTTATGGCTTATATTTAAGGTGTCTTGAGCCATATTATTATGACTTGAACTGACGTAATGTCTTGAGCTGAACTGATGTCTTTAGTCGTTTTGTGTCTTGGGTCATGTCATATCTTGAGCCAAGTTATGTCTTCAGTTAAGTTATGTTCTTAAGTTGTGTCATGTCCGCTTTCATTAAGTGTAGATGTAATGGGAAGTTTAAGAAGTCTTTTGGTATTCGAACAAGGCAAACGAAAATATAACGATTGGGAACATAACCATCGGGAACATTGTGAACAGAAACCAACGATTGGGAATGTAGGGATCAAAAGCATAGTGGTCGAGAACATAGAAACTGGGATCATAACGAACAGAACATCATGAATATAATGTGACGGTTTGGTGGCCTTATCATGACGTGATAATTAACACTTTCAGCTAATGTTTCAATTAGTACGCTCAATTGATGTTCTATGATGTGATTTTTGAACAGAGTCAATTATGGATAATGAATCGTTGGTTGACTTTTGGCTATTGACGTTAGACTTATAAAATTGGTGATTTGACACAACGTATTAACTTAATCTCATTTACTTTGCGCGCTTACTTGTTATTGTTTTCTTAAACTGCACATTGTCAATCATGTTTTGTATAGATTGGGTTACAGGTAGAATTATTTATTAAGTTTCATAGCTTATTGTGTTAAATTATGTCGTTGATATTTTACGTCAGGTATCGAAGATGGAAACGAAAACCCAAGATATGCAACCGACAACAACACCTTTGAAGATTTCACTAAATCGTATTTTACTTAGTTTAGTCGTTCTGTGAACCTTTTTAACTGTATTTTGAAATGTACACCACATCTTGTTAAGACTTACATATTTTATCCATTCCACAAATCAATTTTTGTACTTTTATTCATTTTAAATAACATAACAACACGTGATTTTTTGAAAATATTTTTAGTCGTTAAAAATTGGAGTTTTACAAATACTCACAGCCTCTATTAAGTATATATCATTAAATGTAAACCATGACCAAATGTAAAAGATAAATTCATATTGGGTGATAAGATTTTCTCATCATTCTCAATCTGCTTAACCTTGATATTCGAGTCCTCTCTCTCTCTCTCTCTCTTTCCTCGTCTTATTTGCTCTCTCGATTGCTATTTGACAAATCTGCATCAACGTTTCAACCTTGACGTAAAATAGATCTCATCGGTAAAAAAGGTAATAAATTTACTTGTGATAGATTTAGGGTGTATTCGTTTGTTTGTGCGAAAAAAAAAAATTTAAATAAATTCTTAGAAAAAAAATTTCAAATATTTTTATTTTTTTTCTAAACAACTTCATCTGTCTATAAAAGAAGAGATAAAAAAAAATCTCGAAAATGTCGAAAAAATTTAACTCTCAAATTTTTTCTGAAACACTTATACCAAATAACATCTCAGAATTTTTTTTCTTGAAAATCGTTTCAGAAACACTCAACCAAACACACTATTAGTTTAGGATAAATGTATCATACTGTCTAAAAGACGGCAGATTAACTATGCTAGATTATCATGATCTTTCAAGAACATGGACACACTGAATTATAGCTTGAGAAACCTACAAAATTAATTTCCTCAATGAATTTTACTATATAAAAAAATCTAGTTATTAAAATAAAATTAAAAGGAGATGGTAAATGACGGACAGTACATCGTGCAATCTACTGTCCAACAGTGATTCATGCAGTTCTGACAAGTCAATGCCACGTGGGAATAATCGCAACATGACACGTGAGCGTCAGGTGGAGGACTGCAATGATTGATTGGGACTACTGTTCACGTAACCCCATGACCTCACTTCTTCATACTTCATTCAAGAATCATCTCTCTCTCTCTCTCTCTCTCTCCCCATAACTATATGTATCTGTGTGTATATCTGTGGCAGTACTGTAGGTTTGTCGTTTTCGTTTGTGGTCCACCAGAAAAAGTACCGGGTTCATTAATCCTTCCGGATCTCTGGCACAAGAGAACGACATTAATAAAGACTAGCACTCGTATATACATCTTCGATCTTACCTATTACACATGACTTGTACGTGTATATCTATATATATATATACACCTATACATATGTACGTGTGTGTACAGGATATAAAATTTCTAGAATTAAGTATAAAAAGAATAAATAACCAAAACACCGTTTTAACTCCAACAAACATCAATCCAAAACGAATATACTTATCGTTTTTTCGCTACGTTACCCAAATATGAAAAATAAAAATAAAAAATCACATCGTCACTTGCCGCTGCCATTATGGCATGAATATTACATCTTCAAACCGCGTCATCGTGATCCCTACTGTTATAATGACCGATACAACACATGTACGTGACTATCCCAACATCCATTGGTAAACTAAATGTATTGATCTTAAATCCACCAAATTATTTTTTGTGATTTAATTAGTTACACACATGTACATGTACACACACGGAATTGGGGGACCTCACTATGTACAGTTAATTTTTTATTCAAGGACATCATAATTTATAGTTTGATTTTAAAGTATTATGAAAGAAAAAAGAAAATTGAAAAAATTTCAAGTCATACGTGTTAAGTGATTTTGTGTGCCGTAACTAGCAGAAGTTGATGCATTATTCAGTAGTTGAACTTGTTCTTTAACTTATTCATCCACCAACTCGAGAGTTTAATTCCGACTAATCATTTTTCTATCCAAAGAATAGATGTAAAAAGCAACAAAAAATGCTCAGTTACCTTTGTCACATGATTGCCAATATTGTTACTTGACGCCATTACTTACCGAGGTTATTTTCATTCAACAATATTGCCTCAATACCTACTGCAGTTGCGTAAGGGCCAATACCTTTGCGTGTATCGATATTAAAACTATGGTCACATACTATCACAATCCATTAGTTACAAGAATGACATTAATTGACCATACGACGATACTTAGTAACATAGAATGTCTCAATAGCCCATTCTATCGGCACTAATGCCCTAGTTAGTTGTTGTTTTCATTTGCCTTCTTGTTTGAAAATCTTCGTGAAGATTAGATTGGTATTTCGTGTATAGACTGTCAACTGTCTGTTAAATTACTTCATTGCGGATTCATTCTTTTAACTTTGACAAAAGAATACAATGAATAAATAGACTCAAATCAAGGCTTTTCTTTATAATTCTTGAGGTGAATAATAGTCATTTCTCTTTTAATGGCTCCCCTCACCTGTTGATAATACTCTTTGAAGTATATTAATTTAGTTTACCAGTCTTTCAGTATTCATGATAAACTATATTAAAGTAGTCACTTCCTTAAAAGTGCAGCAAGAAAAGAAGCCTATAGTAGTTATTATATGTAAGCAAAGTCTAATACTAATGATAATAATAAAAATAAATAAAAAAGCACTAATCAAGATCCATAATACTAAAAAGAAATGCCTCATTCGCAGCTCAAACTACAAAATAATAGCCAACTCTGACACTAAATGATACAAAATGTCGAGGATAACTCACTTCCAAAAATCAACTTGCAATGGAGAATTCTTAAAAGCTTACATACGCAAAGTCAATGTGAATTAGTCTAAGAACACAAATTATTCACATACATCAAGACATAAATGTGTTCAAAATCATCAAATAAACATATTATCCTCCATAATGATGAAAGCCCCACGTGCATCTGAAATCCCAAACACATCTGTATTCGAATATGACCAAATAATTTGTATTCCAAGACTTTTTCCGTAGGCAATCAACAAGGGACATTTGTAACACAGAGACTGAACTTAGGCAAGAAACCGTATATGAGTCTTGTTAGATGAGCCGTTCCAAACAATCATCTGCAAATTAATTATCTTTTTGTGTCTTTTGCTAATTTTATTTAATTTGTCTTTGAATTTTTACAATTAATCATTTCTCACAAGAAAATTTTCAAAAGTAATAAATTAGAATGAAAAACTAAGAAAATATTCACTGGAAAATGGGGAAAAAAAATAAGCAAAAAAAATTAGCTACATTGTTTTCCCTGAATTCCTTCAAATATGAAAGAGTTGTAAAATTAAACTCCAATCTCCACCATCACGTGATGTCCTAACACTGTGCCAGGAGCACCCAATAATTTTCATCACCAACAAGGAATGAACTAAGCAATAGGAAAATGACATCTTTTGTTCGCCGAGAACTGAATAAAATTTTTCTCATCAAAAAACGAACAAAGGGTCGAAACAATTTGCCCGGCACATGCACATGTGAAAATGGACGACATAAAAAGCCAAAAAAAAACGATAAACAAAAAAATGATGATACAAAAAAATATATATAGGACCAACACATATGGGGATGTAAAGACCTCGCCTAATTCCGGTGACCAACTCCGAAGTGAAACCTCCCGGTTTTCCCGTCGTTGAATGCGGTTTTCTTGTCATTGAATGCGTATTCGAGTCGCAGAGGCCCTAAAGGAGAGTCCACTCTGATGCCAAAGCCATACCCATATCCGCTTCCAGGCTTTAGCCTTGCCCCAGCAGGATCACCTGTGCAGTAAAATTTGTAATGTTTCTCAAACTGCAGAAAGCATTAGTCCCTCACCTTAGAGGTTTCCTTCTCATCATGTGACACCAGAATTCAAAATTCTCAGGTTTTTGTTTTTGACTGTCAGAGTAACTGCAGAGGGCATTTTCTAAGGGTGGTGATTTTCGACGTGGGTACAAAAGCTAAAAGCTCGACCCCAACAGCTTTGCTTCCCAGAGGACTTTTTCGGTAACGGGTGGCGCCGCATAGTGGGGACAATCTTTAGTATGTGCCAACAACTCCTCCCACACCGCCTTACACACCTATAAGGAATTTCTCGGTCCCAGCCTCAAAGTAGTTCAAGTTTTGGGCAATTGCTAGGGATCAATTTCCTCTTCCTTACAGGAAGGGGAGAACGAAGGGGAAGGGAAAGATTCCTCCTTGTACAACGGGACCTCGTTCTCGACCAATTGATTAGCCAGACCTCTTTTGATCCTTGATACCGACCAATCGAAAGAGGTTGGAACGATTCTTGTGTACTCTCCCCACGAAAGCACAACAAGGCAAATAGCTCCTGCTTTAGAGCTCTCATACTTGGTGACAAGTTCGAGCCTTAGAAGCATGGGAACAAATAGGTTTGGAATAAGTCTTGTATGAGTCCTTTAAAAGAGTCCATCTTCTGGAAGGCGCTGACCTCCTATAGGATGTCGAATGCCGAATGCTCCCACACTCCCAAGTCATGTCCTACAAACCTCACATCGAAAAAGGAGCCCGAACCCCTTCTCATCTAAGATAAAACCTCTTAAGCATATAAACCCAAAAAAAAGCAAAAATAAAAATACCAACCAAGAGAAAATATAAAGTAATCACAAGATACTAGAAAAATATAAACTTAAATTTGCTCAACTAATTAGTATGAACGTAATATTTACTTATATTCACTAAGACAATATTTTCCGTTGACACAGATTATGAACACTAATACCTATAAAGATACATACATTATTCCTAAACGCACCTCCCGTGCTCCCCGCCCCCACTTAGTGCAACTAAGAGAAGGACTTTACCAATGGAAAGGAATATGATGCTCATAATCCAATTTAACATGGGAACTGCGTTGGCCAATTCTGTTGTACATTCCATAATGGCCCATTCACTATATGTTCTAGATACCATGGAAGGACATTTAACCCCCACACCCACAACAGTCAAAGTGCTAACCGAGATGATGACATGGAAAAAAAATGAATTTGAATACATGGGTACAAACTCACTTTAAATGCAGGAATTTTAAACGGTAAACATCTAATGACCATGATATTGACGGGATAACAAAAACACACAAGAGAGATGGGAATTGGTTGAATAGCAAAAACCAGAAAGACATACCAGGCACAGTTGGACCAGATCCAAGATCGGTTCCATAATCAGCAAATATTGCCCCTTCCACAGGTCCGAACTGTAAATTTGAGATAATAGCACTGAAATAATTAAGAAAAAACAGAGGGGGAAGACAACCCTAACAAAAAATAAAATAATACCCCCTGGTGGTTTACTTGTACACAACCAACTAATGAAAAATCCAAATTATCCAATCATCTCAATACTACGTTACAGGCAAAAATAAATACATCAATAAAAGAAACAATGAAGAATATGTTTCAATAAAAAATACATCTTCAAGTACATGGAACTAGTATGTTATAGTAACACAAAACCTATATCCCGCATGCTTAGCTTTTTATTATGTTATTCTTTTTATCTTCAACGGAATGACTAACATGATTTTAATGGTTTTACGGGGCTTAAAATATTATGATAGCTTTCTAATGTTCAAAAGGTAATGATTTTGTACATGGACCTCCTTCTACCCTATGTTTGAAAAAGCTATTCTCATACAACTCAGGCACGTGGATCCCTAAACAATTTTACGATATTTGAAAAAGCTGATAAAAATAAAAGAGAATTTTGCAGTCCCTTACATGTATAGCAGCCAGAAATTCCTTTAAACTTCAAGCACATTCCCAAACAATCCTATATACTAAAGCAATGTAGTTTCCTTTCTAAGCTAAAAACCTCCGCATCGTTTCTCTCTCCAATGTGGCATTTTCTCAATAGGCTGTTTAAATCTATTATATTTCCTACCCCTACAAGATAACTATAAATAAACATACTAATATTTTCAAACGAACCCGGATACAAAACTAAAAACCAAAGCATATGAAATTTTTTAAATTAGTCTAAACCCTCCCATTTCTTTGTTTACTTCGTGTCTAAAATAAGGGCACAAAACAAATTAGTCTCCATAAAATGATTTCAAATGAAGTACAGAGTGTTGGACCATTTGGCAAAGAGATAAATATGATCACTTTCCCATGCATCGCACGGGGCGAATGCTTGGAACCTACTATGGTAAGAGTATTAAATCTGTATGATTTACAGAACAAATTTTCCAGCGTCTTTCCATGTACCCATTGATATCTTTACGAGTCAGTACCTAAGAATTTAGGTTTCGGAGGTCCAGTGCTTGGGACACACACTCCCAAAACTCCCTGGCTAATCATACATATTACAGTTTATGCTCGAACTAGTAGCTCATCGCAAGACAGCAAAAATTCCACATCAGAACTACTTTTACCTAAGGATTCCACCAATTTTACTAATCAAAATTGATTTACATTTAGGTGACTCTTTCTTGTGGAGCCTCCAAATATAGTTAGACCTGTTAACCAAAGTAAAAGAAAATAAAATAAAATCCCTCTGTTTAACCCATCAAGATTTGTTCCAGCCAGACTTGTAGCATCAGTAGTGCATGCTCAATTGAAAGAAGAATTTCAGCTAAAAATGCAAGTAAAAGTGAGATGCAACTAAATTTCATCACATACCAGTGGGAAAGCAATTTCTCCAGAGCCAACTGCATAAGACCGACCTGACCCTACTGCACCTTCTTCATAACCTCTCACGCTGTTTGTCCCGCCAATTGTAAATGCCTCGTGAGGGGAGAAATTGCCAACCACATGCCCGCCAGATAAACTAAGTAGCATTAATGACAGTCAAAAAATGCCAGCATAATACCTTGGAGAATAAATAGAATAGGGGAGTTGCTGGGTAAAATGTTAACACCGGCCATCATAATGCCTTGAAGAAGAACTAGAATAGGGGAGGTGATAGCCGATGAATAAATTTTACAACCTAGTACATATCATCCTTGCTATCCCTCTCAGGTTTTTGGTTAAGATAATCCAACCAGGAAGACGAAGTTAAAATAGTAACAGGTAAATAACCATACCTCAAAAGAAAGCGAGCAGGGCCTATATCTAAGCCTTTCCTTGCACGAGCATTAACTCTGTTGAAAAACAGCCATTCCGGCAATATAGGAAGTCCTTGCTCCATGTTGAATACAAACTGCAAAAATGACAACCATGATGGGCCATAGAGGCAGCTAACAAAATATCTATCAGCAAATTATGGGCAACTGACCATTGAAGACCCAGGGTCACCAGAACCGGTGTAGACACCTTCAAATTTAGCGAGTAATGTATCATCATGCGTATTACCACTGCAGAAAATGAGTCAATCAGAGTACTCTTTGCAGTCAAGTTTCCAAAGCTTTTTCTGCATCAAAGATGCATACCTTGCAGTGAGCGGGCTGCTAAAGAAATCCTTAATAATGGGATTCCCTTTGTCATCACGAGCACCAGCGTGCTGGAAAACAACAAACAATAATAAACAAAGGCTGTAACCAACATAAATGTAGAAGCGTAAATTTCATTCATTACCATCATGTTTAATCAAAATTTCATTTTCCTCCTTAATTTATCAGTTCTGACAACGTCAACCCACAGAAGAAGGAAAAAACAATGTCAACCGCAAAGTTAAACATGAATTTTAATGTCGTTGCTCCATCAAAAGGCATCTTTTGATTAGAAAGAACTCAAGCATGTAACTATCAAACTAGGGAAAAAGTCACTTTTGCGCCATGCGGGTTTGGACTTCGGAACTAAAGTCAATGTTACCTCCGCTAAGGAAAGAAAACATACAAGTACAACGCATCCATTACTAGAGCTGTTGGCGATTTACTAGACTTTTAGAATGAGAAGTGTCCCAAATTATTGTCAATGATACAATCCAAACAAGTGAACAGTGGACCCCAAGGTAATGGGGAGATATTAGAGAATATTCAACACTTCACTCATCTCAAGGTCGTAGGTTACCAATAAGATTAGCACTCCTCCATGATGTTATGATTCCAACCTGTTCTCTGATGATAAAGCAAAAACTAGCAAAAACATTAAGCTTAAGAAGGCACAAATAAGTACCTGGAAAATAAGTCCAGCTGTTCCACTCCACTTTGGTCTGAATGGTCGGCTGAACTCAAGGCCAGCTGTGACCCGGCCTATAGTCAGACTACTATTATCCGGTTGGTTTCCGTGAACAAGCGTGCCAGGGGTTCTTGAATTCTAATCCAAAAGTGGACCCAATATTGATTTGCTTCTCACCATCAAAAGAATGTAGACATGTATAAGATAACCTCAAATTACCTGAACCATAATTGATCTCGATGTCCTCTTATCATCTCCTTCAATCCACGGGTCTGTGTAGTTTATTCGAAATATTGAGTCAATTTGCCCTCTCTCTAATGAAACATTAAGCTTTTGGTTTCTCCCAAAAACATTTCGATGGGAATATGCAAAGCTGCAAAGAAAGGACATATGTAGAAAGAACCTTAATCATAGGACGTGAATTGGAAAGCAATATTTGATACTATGACCAGAAAGAGTACAAAATATATGGAAGCGTGGAGGAGTAAGAACGGCAACCTAGGGCCCACAACAGTTATCATGGCATGGCGTTGTGCCAAATAGCACGGAAAAGGGGGCCACAAACGCTCTGCATCAAAAGCATCATTTGAGGCTACATAGATTCGGCAAGACCACCGCGGATCAAGTCTACCATGTGGGCCAACCAAATCAGTATGGACTGCAGATAAACGGAGAACCACGAAACTCACTCTTCCACAAGGGACACACATCCCGTGTGGAAATATTGCAAAGCACATCCTTGCAAGCTTTGAGAATGGCTAGCCCAGCCCACTAAGGGCGTCCATAGTATACACTGTAGACACCTACATCCCCAAGGGTTAAGTTACGCACCTACAATTACTTAATAGAATCTACCCATATTTATCTTCTCGATCATGGGGGTTGACTTGAGCATCTAAGTGCCCCAACGCCACCGGTTGCACGAGGAACTAACTGGGTTCTCTAATATAGATCTGGATCAGCAGCAAATCTGGTCATGTTAGTATTTGGCTCTAATCATGGAGGGGGAATCATTTTACCCCCGCACAATATGTAACCATATGTGGACACAAGCGCACACATTTTCCAATAATAAATTGATCTAATTCCTCAATGACACATAATACAATAATATCATGACTTTTAATCACACTAGTGCTCTTACGTGCAGAGCTTCCAATATGGTCTGATGGTCTATCAAAGAATGTCTAATTGGGAATGTGCATTTGATCCAGCTAACAGAGTGACACCAACCAAATAAGCAGTCAAACTGGACCAATAAACCAACAATTAATTACAAGAAATATATGCTAATCACAAAAAATTATGATAAATAATACACACACACACACACACACACACACATCCATATCTGTAAATAGGTGTAAAGGTCCACAAAGCTCTTTCTACCAGAGAAAGACCCTGCATACTAAAATATTCACATAATAGACACGTGAAACATGGGCTCATAACTTATTGCAGGGAATCCAAAACATATCTTGGCATTGTGGCTTAAAAGTGCGACAGTAGCACGGTGTCACCAAGTAAATAAGAAGACAACTAGAAACAACGACACAACATAGCCACTTGCAAGGTTTCTACGGATGCCAATCCAGCACCATAATGATCCTTGTAATTCTAGTGTCAGTATTTTGCAAACTGAGATGAACTAGAAGGACCAAGTAAAGTAATGTAATACGCAAAGAAGTCTTCTCTCTCACTGAAGTGTCGTGTATATAATACTAACGATAAAGGTAGACACAAGCCAAGTTGCCAACTAACGCGTCTGCAATAAAGAAGCATTGTGCAACAAGAGCAACCATGACCGCAAAACATATTGAGAACTCTTCCTGTATTCAGCAATTGACAAAAGCTAACTATTCCAAAGGCTCAAACCCCTGCTCATAACCAGAGAAGCCCTAATTCTATTATACTAGGAAACGAATTACACAATGTCCTCCCCATTTGTTTGTCCATCCTTCCAAAGTGGGATGTCCCAAATATTCTTGTGCACTATGAAAGGTCAAAACACAAAACTTCGTAATTTTCCAAAACCAATTACAAATGGTTGTAAATTCTTTCACCAGCAACGATAATTAGGCAATTTTGAAAAATCAACTTGTTTCGATTTGCACTTTATTATTGCACACCCCCCTAAAAAGTTAGAAAACTCGCATGGGACAAACAAATAGAACAGAGGGAGGACCAAAACAATTACTAGCTAAAAAACTAATGAAAACTACAACAATCCGAAAAGCAAAAAAAAATTGAATTAAGCTCAAATTCGGATTCTAGAAAGCATTCCAAAATAAAACTAGTAGTAGGGAACTCCGTGTGAAGGGTTCGACGAACACAATTTTCATGCACAAACTAGACACATATGTTCGATGCATGTGAAGTCCATAAAATAATAAAGGACCACACGTGCGTCGGACGGTTCTAGACACCTCTGTATTCGGATATGTACATGGAAGTTGTGTTCGCCGTCTTGCTCTATTCTTATTCATTGCATTAAGAACCCTGCTTATATGGAGTACACATTCAAGCTATAGAAAACGGTTCAATCTAGTGGTCCAAATTTATTGAATCTTTTTCCTAATTAGACTAATCTCTTCTTTGGAATAGTATTTTAACAAATTTAAATTATTATACTTCTAGATAGTTAAGATTATTCGATGCATGTGAGGTCTAAATAATAATAAAAGACCCCACATGCATCTGACGGTTCTGGACACATTTGTGTTTAGATACGTGCACGAAAGTTGTTTTCGTTGTCTTGCTCTATTCTTATTCATTGCATTAAGGACCCTGCTTACCTGGAGTGCACATTCAAGATGTAGAAAACAGCTCAATCTCATTTTGTCTATCAGGACAATCAGTGGTCTAAATTTTATTAAAAACTTTTTCTAATAAGACTAATCTCTTTTTGGGAATAGTATTTACACAAATTTAAATTGCTAAAAATTACTTTTAGATAATTAAATTAATTGGACGACTCTCTAGAGTTCAAACATGAACAGCAGAAAAAGCCAAATTCTTTCATTAAAATAATGATTGAAGAGATTTGTTGGCAACTATGACGCGCGAGTACTTTGAAAATATCTTTTTACGAGTACCGGGTACCGGTACGGGTACGGCTCCGGTATGGCAAAAACTGTACCCGGTAATTCGAAATTGTATGGGTACCGCTTTGGGTACGCGAGTGGTACGGCTCCGGTACAAAAATGGGTACGGGGGTCGTTTTGTAATTTGTTTCTAATTATAGGGGTAAAATGTTAAAATTGTAATACCAAATTTAAAACCCTAAAATCTGACGTTGTATCCCAGATGAAGATCAAGATCCTTAACAAGCGGAGGGATTATATTTATGTTGCATTGTTGCTTATGGACTATGGTGCTTGTTTACTTGAAAACACCAATTTTTGGTTGGTAAAATGGGTTTATATTTTATTTTATATAATGAAACATAGTAAAATAATAAAAATAAAATAATGCTGATGTACCCAGCCATACCCGTACCTTACTTTTTTGGATTTTGTCGTATCCCGTACCCGTACCCCATACCAGTACCAATGCTTCATAGGCTGGCAACTAGGATAGAACTTAGAAGTAGGGAACTCCTAAAGTGGTGTTGCTCCTACCTTAGGAACCTGCTCCTGCACTCCCAACTACGGACCTTCACGGGAGCCCGCTCCCACCGAGATGGAAGCATGTTCCTTACAAAGAAGGCAACTTTTGTACGATTCTTGTATAGAAAATAAGGGATTTATCTAGCACAAGTCATAATATCTTGAAAAGAAAACCACATATTATAATTCTAGCTTATTTCTTACACTTACAGTGGACTTGGTCCATATTTTTACTCCCTACAATGTTTGAACTTTTGAAGTACATATTATATAATACATTATTTTTCATAATATATGTATGTGTTCCTTTCACACTTCCAACCTTGGGAGCTTCTATGTCCCCCAATCCTCCACTCCCACTCGACTTCGTGCAATTAAAGGATTAAACCTCTCAAGCATATAAATTTCAAGTTGAACCAAAAAAATATGAAGTAATTGTAAGACACCAAAAGACTATTAACTCAAATTTACTAAAGTATTAGTACAAAAAAAACATGTATTTATATTCAATAAAATAAACACTAATAATTGTTAAGGTATCATGTTATTTTATGTTAGCACATCCAAGTCAAAACCAATTGAATATGAGTGGATGGCCTCATAACGGACTTTGTAACTTTGAAGCTATAAGGTATTCCAGTTAGAAAAAATACGATATAAAAACTTCCCAGCCCAAGTTAACGAGGGCTCTATCCATTACTAAACCACTTTGATGGAGATTTGTAGCATCATTCAAGTAAATACATATTAAGATCGTAAAAACATGTGCTTGTGATATAGCTACACCTAATTCCAGACCAGTTAATATAAGAACTATAAATAAAGGACCAAGTGATTGCCCAAGCTGATATACTAGTTTTTAAGGTAATAATTAATCTAGGTGAAACAAACTTACACACTCCCCAGCACATGTGTCTCCTGACTCTCTCATAAACAACGAATGCATAACACGGATTACAATGAAACAAAGTGCACTTAAGGCACAAACAATGAGACAATCAACCAAGAGAGTGTTGACCAAAAGCCTCTAAAACGCTAGCTCGGATACCATGTTAAAGCATTTAACTCAAAACCAATTGAGAGGTCGTCCAAGCTCATATAGTAGTTTTGGAGGTGATATTTAATAAATGTAGGACAAACTCTTAACAGTTTATATATATGTGTGTCCATACACACGCACACACACTCCTACAGACGCTCTGAACCTTAGATCCTCCTTTCCCACCACCTCTGGAAACCCTCCATCTAGCCATCCACTATCATCGATAAGTTCGGCGGCCTCCTCTTTATGCCACTTGACCCCACTCAATTTTCTAAAATTCCTATTATTTTTAGAGTTATGTAGGTTAATTAGTTAATTTTACCCCATAAAATTGAGATATTGCTCCAAGCATTTCACCTAAGGTATAAAAATTGCTCTAAACATTTCACCTTAGGTATAAAATTGCCCCGAACATTTCATCCAAATATATAAAAAAAAGAAGTATTTTTATTATGCGAATTGTGGAAAAACCATTTTTTGCATTTGAATAGGAATCAATTATGAATAATACTTTAAACATCTATAATGAAAAAGACATTAATTTTTTACATAACAAATGACCATTTCACTTATCTCTTCTCAAATAGAAAAAATCATCAAGGGTTGTTTAAATGAATATGTAGGTAAGACTTCATATTTCTTCTCTTATTGGAAGAAAAAACAGTTATGTCATTTTAGTTGAGATTTTGACATCACTAGTTAAGATTTCTAGCTTTGCTTGTGAATTAACAGTAGCAGCAGTGTAGCCACAGGTGGAAACACTAGGGGTCAAGTGAAATATGTAGATTTTCTACAATTTCTATTATTTTTAGAGAAATGTACAGTAATTAGTGAATTTGACACAACTAAAATTGTGATATTATAAAAATTGTTCCAAATATTTCACATAAGTTGTAAAATTGCCCCAAGCTTTTCATCCAAATATAAAAAAATTAATGTGCGAATTGTGAAAAACATATTTTGAAATTTGAATGAGAATCAATTATGAATAATACTTTCCATGTCTATAATGAAAAAACATCTTAATTTTTGCTTAACAAAAGATCATTTTATATACCTTTTCTCAAATAAAAAAATCGTTAAGGGTTGTTTTAAATGAATATATAGGTAAGACTTCATTTTTATTCTCTCATTTAAAAAATTGTTCTGAATTTTAGTTAAGATTTTGACACCACTAGTCAAGTTTTCTGGATCCGTCCCCGCTCCTCTTGTTCTAGGGACCCCTACCCTTCTCAAGGGCACCCTCCAAGCACCTCCTAACTTCTCACGGTAAATTTTTTTTAATCAACGACCATTCTTTATCATCTCATGCCGCTTGTTTTCATATAAATAAAAAATATTTAGAGATTTTTATTTTTTAGTCCTATTTCTTAGTGAAACTTAAGTTTCACCCCATCTATTTAAATCTACTATTTTTTGGTCATTGTTTTACAATAAATTCAAATCATTCCCTTGGTTCTATTTCATACACAAACCATTACCCTTCCATACTCATCTTCAACTGATTTCCTTTTTCGCTCATACGGGAGATTTCGACGGGGAAATCTAGAAATTAACAGCTAAAATTTCAGATGGTAGTTTATGATATGGTAAATTTGCTAACGGTAGTATCTAGATATGGTAAATTTGTTGCTTGATTTTTCTGAACTGTAGCACTCTTCATCCAAATTTCTCATATACTATCCAAAATTTACCATCATCGTGTACAATACGTTTTTATCATTTACGCCCTTTTTTTAGTACAAACCATTTATCATT
Organism: Arbutus unedo; assembly: GCA_014822125.1. Classification (NCBI taxonomy): domain Eukaryota; kingdom Viridiplantae; phylum Streptophyta; class Magnoliopsida; order Ericales; family Ericaceae; genus Arbutus; species Arbutus unedo. Next base: position 9,307 of record JABCMJ010010358.1, on the reverse strand, counting down.
CCAATAGCATGCAAAAACACACGAATCAAATGTAGAACGGATATTAATATACTCACCGCGTAACAAGAACCATCCTAAAAAAAACCTTCGAACATTGAACAATCCAAAATCTTCTTACCAACGTACCAATGGTCCACATGTCCAAGTATTGTTAACCTAACAGCATTCACTACTATGTATTATGAAAACTAAATATATTTACATCCTTTAGCTTGAAATATTTTGTTCCAATTTGGAAACTCTATTCATGCCTAATTTATTAGAAGCACACCAAACATATTTCATTGTGTCTACATGTAAAAAAGTACGGAACCCTTGAGACAGCTAATACGTATGCAAAGAGTAATAACAAGGAAAGATGATGAACAAAAAAGACTACAAAATTGTGCCACTTCATATAACCATACCTCCCAATCAGTCCTGATAAAGGTCCACTGGTTATCCTAAAAATGCAAAAAAACAGAAGCAATTATTATTGCAGATACCACCAAAAGTACTTTCTTTTCAATAGACGCCCATAAGTACAAATTACAAGTTTAGAGCCAGTTTGTTTGCTTGGATTTTGAGCATCGGATTGGATGATAAATCCAAGGGGACAACATATCCTAGTTTTGGTCAAAATATTAGCGGTCATGACTAAATACCAGTCAAATATGAAATCCCACAAAACAAGGATACATACTACCTTGGGAGATGGGTATTATAACTCCCATCACTGTCAATCCGATGAGATTCCATAACCTATGGGATTACATATCCCTTCACTATCAATCCACTCAAACAAACGGCTCCTTAATGCTAAAGGGTACTTGTGCACTCCATAACTCACATACCCACTTGAAATCCCACCACCAGCAGAAAAGCCTCCACTTACACGTTCAACCACATTCATGGTAAGATCAACCTTACCAGTATCTGTAGAATATGGATGTCCAAAAACACAATTCATATAGACATGCACATAAAAGCATAGATATAATACACGTTCACAAGCACTAAAGAATAATAAATGATACATCATATCAAGTTACCTCCAGCAGGCTGGGGAATAATACTGACATCTTCCATGATGCCCATTGTTAACACAGTATCAACATCCCTTTTCCCTTGAAGCATACTGTACACCTAGACAAGGCATTCAACAACCCAAATAAAAATTTCCTCAAGAGTTGCAAAATCTAGCCTACAATTATGAACCTAATTCAACAGGATCAGAACCACTATGACTATTTAGGGAGAAAGCCAAGACTTAAGGAAGAGAAAGTAAAAAAGGTGCTCTAGAAAGACTACATGTTAGAGATGTTGTCGTTTAGCAATCAAATTATAACAGTGCTATTGTTTTTTACTCTCATATGATGTCATGTAGATCACCAAACACCCAAAAGGTTATCCAGCATGTCATGCAATGTAGGAAAAATGGTTATATGTTGTCATGTATGTATTGTTGGCAAGGAGCTTCACCAGCTGAACAAACCAGTCCACTATTTTCCCGGTAAACCACTCCATAATAGATATTTGTTGGTTAGACACTAATTACGAGATACAAGGAAAAAAAGAAACTATAACAAGGATAAATCATGACTACCATTGACTCCCTCCATCTTACAACGTTAGTCCATTTTGGGAGTACAAACTTTTAAGGGGATGTGCATTTTAATTCACTAAAATTCAAATCAAAAGGCAATGATTTCCAACATTGCATATTTATCTCTACTTTTAAAGGGGACATGCCTTTAATGCACTCAAATTCAATTCAAAAGGTGCAGATTCTAATCATTGCACCTTTATCTAAAAGTTTAAAAGTAGTCATACCCTATCGTAATGGATAATTTTCAAGAATTAACAAGTCATATGCTTTGATCTTCCGAAGTGGACATGCAATTTTTGGCGAAATGGGAAAAGATGGCAACCAAATGGGACAGAGGGAGTACTAAATTCTATACATACAGGAATATCCTCATCTAAAAAATGTATCTACCGGTTGGTCAGGGTCTATCTTATCCCTCTTTACGCAAGTGAAAAAATAAACAATTGTCTTGAAAGGGCCCAAGAAGCTAGCTTTTAGGATCTCATCTGTCCTTTTGAGTTATTTTTCAACCACGAATCGAATTGAGAATCCAAATGGTCCTTGTCTAAATCGTGAATCAAAATGAATCGTGTATCCATTTGATTCAATTCAATCGTTGTTTGGAAAAGAATTCGAACAACTCTTTTAAGATCTGTAAATTATTGTATGCGGTCTTTTGTCTGTCATCCTCTACTACATTATTAATTATACTATGATTTAACATTCCACACATGCATGAATTTTGAAACAAAAATCTAAGATACATCATAAGAGAACATAAAACAATCGATATTCTAAATCACCAAATGAGAGAAAATTGATGCAATATATATCCATATATGATGTATTATTGTTCTAATACATGTACCCATTACAAGATTCACAACTTAACCTCATAAATTTGTCCCAATAATGAAGTCTATCTATACCCTTTCCAAAGGACCATACAAAAATAAAAATTGTGAATTCTTCAATCTTCATCAAATGGGCGAATAAATTTATTAGAATTCATCAAATCCTAATACTCACCTCAAAAGACTTTTCTTACCCAAATCAGCACACTTTCTATAACATATCTCACTTGATGACTTCAAATTATTCCTTTGCAAGTGAAATATGCAGATGAAGTGAATTGATTTTTATGCGTATTGAGCCAAGTCGCACCATGCGCGATTATACAATGACATTCACCCAAGATCAAATCGAAATATAATCATGCAATACGTATTGTGAATCGCAAAGTTCCGATGTTTCATCTGCCAAGGGGCTAGGTAAACTTTCATCTCAGTACCTCCAGCTCCCTTGCAGAAAATATCCAAAGAACATGATCAGTAACAATTCTCGTGAAGATACCTGGTCCCATTAATCCTAACAATCCATAAATGATGTTTTAATAATTTAGACACACCAATGAAAGATATGACAAAATGCTAATGGGTGTATGTCAAGGCGTATCCTTGGTTCCAAGAATCAGAAGGTAGTTAAACTAGACTGCCAATCCAAAAACCACAAAATTACACTCAAACTTGTGTTGCAGCTAAACAACAAATGTCACTATATCCTACGGATGCTCTTGGAGGTAGAAATACTCCACCAGAAATGATCAACGTAGATATCATATAATTAAGCAAAAAGGCATGCCCAAAGACATACCTGTCCTTTCTTGGTAGTAAGCTGACGAAGTATTGTTTCTGGCTTGGTTTTCCCTACAGTAGGCTCACCACTAGGGATAAAAACGAAGCATATCGAATTAGTTATGAAACTTACTAAACAAGGTCCCCAAGTACTCCAAAATATATTTAGCTTTTCAAAGCATGTCCTTACGTCTTCCGATCAAGGCAACGTATGGAAATATTGTTGACCTCAGCTTCGGAAACTTGCAACCTTATAATACCCCCGGAAAGAATCTCCACACCAGAAACCTGTGATAATTGTCAAAATACACTCGACTGTTACATACAAAAGTTGTGGTCAAAACCAAAAGCCAACCACCAAGTCTGCACGCAGAAGATTTAATTTAGCAAGGACGGAATGCTAACCAAGCCAAAAAGGCCACGCTCCATGTACCAGCCATTGATGGAATCTATTACTTCATCTAAACGCCTAATATTAACAACTTTTCCTGCAAAACTTGACACCAAAATCAACAGAATAGATGTCTCCTATCAATAGGGTTCAGAAATAAGGTGAACCTAATAATATAGAATTATGAGGATACACATGCATGCAAACATTTCCACGCAGGTGCAATTATGTGGAAGAATTAAAACTGAAAGCGTACCATATCCATCACGAAAAGAATCCTCTATAAACTTCGCCGGAAGAACATTAGCACCTTCACATACCAACCCTTGGAACTCTTGATTTGGTTCTACCTTATCCCAAAATATACCAAAGAGAATTATTATGCCATGCCACACCATAAAGATAACATGTTAATCAAGTATTGTTATGCACCTAATTAAAGTATATGGCTTCGAAAAATACAGTCACTAAAACCCAAGTCACCCCCAATACATTTAACTTCTACAACCTGGATGCTAAAATGATACTTAAATGATGTGATCAATATCGAAGCATATTTCAAATGAGATTATGACAAGCTTGGTTTACTGCAATTAGCCAATTAGCAAGCAGGGGAGAAAAAGGTGTAAGAAGCTGGGTTGCTCGTGTATTGTATGACTAAGTATTTAGATTAGGCCACATTCTTTTTGAGAAGTTTTCTTGCTCCATATATTTTTGTCAGTTCCCTAGTTAAAAGGTAATGTCTATCCATAAAGCTGCTTTTAGAAGCCATCTGTGACTTGTTGAGTGGATAAAAGTAAAACACTTGTCGCTTTTTCATGTTCTTCTGTTTTGTCTATTCCCAAATGCTTTTCTACAGAATTAACGTTCTTAGCTTGCTTCTGTATAGGGTAGAAAACCCACCCCGGGGACGTAAAGACACTCGGCTCGGCCATGCTCGGCTTGGGCTCACTGAATTCCCTTTCGAGGTGGCAGCATTAGCACATCTAAAATGGCTCCATTAGATACTGTCAAATTCAGGTTTGGGCCATCTCCATGAACCCATGCCAAGGTCCCAAGAGTTTTCGGCCTATGGGGTTTGCCGGTTTGGGCAATGGGCACTTTGTCAAAGGAAGGTACTATTTTATACTTCTTTCTGGGGAAAGTTCCCCATTTCTACTTACTTCTACTCACTCAAAATAAGATGGAGTCAGCCATCTTGCATGTTTCTGTGGAGGACCAAATACCCTTAGGTTGGGCCAAACTCAGCAGGACAGGCTCAAAGACCACATGGGGCCATTGGGCCGTGTAGCCAAGATAAGTAAATTGCTGAACGGACTCCTGAGCCTTGAGCCTATGGCGGTAGCTCACCTCATCTGGCAAGAACGAGATACAACCCGATTATTGGGCCATTATACAATTGAGCCCAAAGTTAGGGAGGAGTACGTTCTAAATAGTTCGAAGCCAAGTGGAAGCAGGAGTGGCAATGCTCAAACTGAAAAGGAGTTCGGTAGACATTACGAGTGACTTTTAAAAGGACCTCATACCAGTCGAAGAGGACCACATGTGCATCTCCGCAGTATTAGGAATATTCACGAGGGTGTTAAAGGAGCAAAAGGATTAGAGGGCCACGAGACGAGTACTAGATGCTTTGAGGCAAGTTACTCACCCTATAAATAAAGTACATGATTGTGACCTTAGAAATATACAGCAACTTCTATACTTCCATTCTTAAGTACTTTCTTGGATATGAGCTTTCCTAAGCATCAAAGTGGCCCCTCAAACCAACTTCGGGCCAATTGGCACTAAGGTTGCCATCCGAGAGGGAAGCTGAACCAGGAGGGAATCTTTTGAACAATAAAGAAATGTTTATCTTCCTCAACACTGTTTCCAATAAACTACGTTAACGCCAAATTAAACATCAGGCATCAGCTCTTCAACATTCACTACAGAAAAGAACAAGTTTCAACACCTTAGGTTTACCAAACTGGACCAAAAAGGAGCCCACATTTGGTATCAGCATTTGATAAACTTAACCAAGCGTCTAAATAGTTAATAGAGGATTTTACATGCTCAAGACTAAAGATGCAACCCAAAAGTGTTTGTTTTTCAAGAGCTTCACCTTGGCCACAAACCATATGGATGCATTTGCAGGACTGTAGCTTCTCGAATATGTAATGTGCTTTGAGACTGTGTCTAGAAGAATGTTAAAACAAGGTTTGGTTGCAAATTACAACAGAGTTATACAGCTAAACACTAGGTATTAAGTCCCAAATTCGAGTCACCTGTGAATTAGACCAATCAAATGCTCTGAAATTTAGACCCTGATCAAACCTTCCCTTGAAACTCCTAACCCATCAACTCTTATGGACTTTCTTGTCTTTCTATATTTCTCTCTGCCGCTTCCCCTCCTCTTCCTTTTAAATTTCTTTCCTTTTCCACATTTTCGTAACAATTGGCGACTACTTAGAGAAAAAAAATTAAAAGCTGTATCCTTAACTTCACATATGAATACTCAAATTTGCTCTTAACCTATGTAGCACATACACGAATACATGACGCTACAAGCCGACACTTGTGGACACAAAATCTAAGGGACACGTTAATTTGTTTTATCTATTTTCATTACATAATAGTAATAGATGTATCAATGGGGATAGTGAAAAATGCATGAAACAAAAAACAATATACACACCAATATCCTTAATAAAAATTAAGGATCATAGCAGTACTGTTGAAAAGAAATTAGATTCATATCCACTTTTCCAAACTTGTTTATTTTCTTAAAATCCTAAGCAAGAACGGAAATAAAAAATATAATGAAAGAGAGACAGTAGGAGAGGAAAGAGAGGGAGAGGGAGAGAGACAAAAAGTCAACAAGAGAGAGGAGCAAAGGAAGGGAGCCAGAGAGACAAATAAAGAGGGAGGAACACAGAGACCTACCTACCGCGACCAGTGAGGAAAGCGAGGAAAGCGACAGCCAGCGAGGAAAGCGACAGCCCGCGAGGAGCGACAAGAAGTTCTGAACTAAAGTCGTCGTGAATATCTAAACTAATACTTAAATTGAAGATAATGATTGATTTCACCAGCAGTAGGTCTACCGTTGGGAATTTACGATATTACAGTTTCACCCTAGTTAAAACCTCTTAATATTACCATTTTATCCCACTTACAATAATTTTGTAATTGCATTAGTTATCTCCAAGTGTCCATAAAGTGTCCTGTGCATGTCCTGATGCTGTCTGCGACTATCGAGAGAGTCCTACCGGAAATAATGCAAAAAACAATACGGTTTGATAATAAAGTATCAGACGCGTCCGGAGGGTCCGACACAGTACATTGCCTCAGTGCTGCATAGCTCTTAATGCCATCAGGATTCTTCCATATCCGCTAGAGCATTTTTATATTGTTATCTAATAACAGATTCAATCAGTTTGGTCTGGAGCCTAACCTAAGAAGCAATTCAACCAAATCACACCCTGAGGTAGTTAAGGGAAATGATCAGACGCAACAGTTGCAGATTCAGTAACAACAGTAGCAGGAATAGAATCAAAGAAGATAAAAAATCATATAAATAATAGGTTCAGCAGTTGAAACCAACAACAAAAGGGTATGAAAAAGGGGGAAAGATGCAGGAAATAGAAGTAGAAAGATGAGAGAAGAATCAAGGAAGCGGAGAAATAGAACCAGCAAAGAGATGCAGTCCCTGTTCAAAAAGTTGGCCTAGGTGCTAGGCGGTGGTGGTCCAACTGGTTGGCACCTAGCACTAGGCAATGGCAGTCTGACGCTGTGATTTTAGGCGGCAACTAATCAGCCATCTCAATTCATAGGCGGGTTGACTCATTAAATTCTTTAAAAACACTCCCTCCGTTCATAGTCCTTCTTTGGGATTCGAACTTTTTTGAAGAACATAATAATTGCTGCAAAAAGTATTTTTCTTTCCAAATATGCCATTAATTTGATTGATGTGTGCAAACAAAAGGGGCAAAAAGAAAATTTAACCAAATTTTAATTGTTATTTTTGAAAAGTGGACTTTCATTTTGGGCAGTCCAAATTGGAATAATGGACTACGAAAATGGGACGAAGAGAGTAATCAGGCTTAAAGTAGTATAATTTCAAATCAATTTCGGAATTTTATGTGCTAATTTTTAAATTTCATTTGGTTTTGAGCTTTCAAAATTGAACCTTTGTTTTTTACTTGTTATTTTTACTACTTACTTTTTGTTTTCAGTTGTTACTTAAGTCTAAATTCATTTATTCATAGTCTTGTATCATTTCTTACTCAAACTTTGTGGCGGGAGAACTATTGTTAAAATAATGAAACAACTGACTAATCTCTAGGCGCCCATTAGTCCCGACTAGCTGACGTAGGCGCTAGGCGCCCTTCTTCAGCCCAACTAGCTCCTAGAGATTTCTAAAACATTCGATGCACCAGCAACAAAGTGATGCCAGCAGAAGAGGAGAAGCCGAGAATAGAAATCCAGACGAAGAAAAGGAGAGGAGAGGAGAGGGATGGGAGGAGAAAACCAATAGCTGCGGTCTTCTCTTTTCTTTCAATCAATGTCCTTCATAAATGAGAGAAAAGTTGTGTATAAATCGGATTAAACTATCATTCTCGCATTCAACTATCACAGCAATGGAATAAAAAATAAAAAAAATGGCAATTCATCAAACACCATGTGCGTACCTGAAACACCAACCGAATCCCATCCCGCGTATCAATGGCAACAGGCATGCAAGAACAGAAGTACCCACTGCTTATAATCCTATGAACGTCCTCTTGCACCTCCTTTACAGTGAGCGCAGAGTTAGGTCGGCAAGCCTTCAGCGCCGCAACGGCTTCATTTTCCAAATCCTTTCTCTCCAACTCCTCCCCGTCTTTATTCCTCACAAAGACCTCACTTATCAAAACCCTCTCCTCCTCGTGGCGCCCCGCTGCCGCCACCGAGTGACCGCCCTTGGGCTGAGCCACTACTACATCGGACGCCGACTCGTCAGGCTTAGTCAGAGCCAACGAAGCCGAGCACAAGAGGGAGGATTTGAATAGAAACGGACGGATTCTTTTGTTGGAATTGAAATTTCTGACGAATCCGTCTATTGCGGACTTGGTTCTTGCGAGAGCTGAAGATATTAGGGACTGGGGAGTGAATTGGAAGTTAGAGAAGAGAGGTGGGGATTGATGGTGGTGGTGGGGAGAGCGAGGGACTCTGAGAGAAGACGAAGTGAAGCGGACGCCATCGTTTTTGGGCATTATTTGACCGGTGGGACGAGGTTGATGATGGTTTTTGCGGTGGAAATCGAAAAACCGTGGTTCTCAATTCATTAGGGTTTTGAAATTTCGAGGTTTTGGAGGGGATTTGTCGGAAAATGCTAGTAGCTTTCAGTTCCTCTGGGTACTGGAATTTCCGAGGGTTTTGGGTAGTTTTGAGGGAGAGTGAAAACCCTAGCTACTGGGGAAGAAATCGCAGACGTTTCGGCGGGTTGACCTTTGTTTGGGGGCCCCATGCAAGACCTTTATTTTGGGCGGGTTGAGCCCATTTGTAGCCCAAGGCTTTTTCTTTTCTTTCTACATGGGAATCTTAAGGAACCGTTCGTTTTATTTAGAACTAGTGGGCCAATTGATGGGGAAAGCTCCTCCAAAAATTATCACCCTTTATTAGAGGTTTTGGCATGGTTTGAATGAGTTAAATATTTTTTTTTTAATTTTTGACCCCTTATAAATTTTGCCCCATTAG
>JABCMJ010010353.1:0-10451 GCA_014822125.1 Arbutus unedo | reverse complement strand
ACATTCTCTATATACCCCCTATTTTACTCATCACACCCAACACTTATTTTTTTAACCCAAAGTTAAATAAAAACTACATCAAATATACTTTTCTTTTACCATTCTTTAATTAAATTTTTAAATGCGGGTTCTTACATAGACCAAGTAAATCACCATGGTCATGTGCTGCTTTTTATGTTAATAAAAGTGCAAAGTTGGAAAGAGAGACACCTACGCTGGTAATCAACTATAAACCACTTAATACAGTTTTACAGTGGATTAAATATCCCATACCAAATAAAAAAGATCTTTTAAATAGATTATATAATACAAAGATATTCTCAAAATTCGACATGAAATTAAAATTTAGGCAAAATACAAATAGATGAGAAGGATATATATAAAACAACTTTTACAGTTCTCTTTGGATATTATGAATGGAATATTATGCCTTTTGGGCTAAAAAATGCCCCTTCTAAATTCCAACACATGATGAATGATATATTTAGTCCATATTCTTCCTTTTTTATTGTTTATATAGATGATGTTCTTATATATTCTTACTCTATTGATCAACTCATAAAGCATTTGTATAAATTTTATCATGTTATCAAACAACATGGGTTAGTTGTTAGTGCTAAAAAGATGAAAATATTTTAAATTTCAATCTGATTTCTTGGTCATAATATTTATTAAGGTACTATTATTCTGATCTATTGAGTTTGCTAACAAATTTCTCGACGAAATCAAAGATAAAACTCAGTTATAGCAATTTTTGGGAAGTTTGAATTATATTTCTGAATTTTACAAAGACTTAGCTAAAGATACAAAAAGTTTGTATATTCTTTTACAAAAGAACCCTCCAGCATGGTCAGATGCTTATATTCTAGCAGTTCAAAAAATCAAATTGCATTCTAAGCATCTTCCATGTCTTTGCTTGCCAATTCCATCTGCATTCAAAATTGTTGAGATGGATGCCTCTAATGTTGGATATGGAGGAATATTGAAACAACAAATATCTACCAAAGAACAATTAGTTCGATTTACTTTTGGTACATCGAAACCTGCACAAATAAATTATTTAACTATTTAAAAAGAAATTTTATCCATTGTCTTATGCATCGCCAAATTTGAAGGAGACTTATTAAATCAAAAGTTTTTACTCGGAGTATATTACAAAGCTGCAAAAGATATTTTAGAAAAAGATGTCAAAAATATTACTTCCAAACAAATATTTGCCCGATAGCAAGCTATACTATCTTTTTTTATTTTGCTATTGAATACATCAAAGGTGACTCTAATTTTCTCCCTGATTTTTTAACTCGAGAATTTTTGCAGGGAACACAATGAGACCCTCCTTCAAGCCTACATCCAATAGCCAGACATTACCAAACACCCCTCAAAAACCTAATCCTCATGTCCCATGGACTAATCGATTTCAATCTCTTAGAGAATCTCCTTTACCTTCCAAACCTACATCACTCAGCCTAAAACCATTCCCATATCATCCTCATAAAATTCAATTCCCTGTTATTTCCTATCGAAGAACATGAAATTAATAATGATTTTTCCGAGAAAATTTCTCAATCGTATTTCCCTCCAAACTGGCATTATCCTCAATTCTCGACTAATAATTCGAGACAATTTTACAAGCATATTCTTACTTTTACAGCCTCAGCAAGGACTGAGCATAAAAATGATCCTATTTTCGGTAATATTCAATATTCAAAGATGAAAATCTTTTATATCATTTCCAAGGAAGGTTGGAATCAAGAATTATTCAAATCAAAACCTTATGGACCAGCTATGCGTCCCAATCATTTTAATTACTTCGATTATATCAAGGCGTAGACTCATGTCTTTTATATCCAGAATAGTCAATATTGACACTCATGGTTCATATATTTTTCCTCAAGCTTTAACAAAAATATGTTTATCCCCAATCGGTTAAAATTATGGTTCACTAAATTCAGACCACATATCAAAATACTTCCTGATCATTTATTTGAGACTTACTTCCTATGGGATGAATTTTTGCAACCTCAAGAACCAAAATTTCTTCATTTCCTTATGGAATTTAATATTCCTTGGATTATATTTTGGAAATATTCCATATCCCCCATCAGCCATATACCTTATTTATGCCGCCACTATACTTCTAAATGGTGGATTAGATTTGACATACCAGAAGACTACTTTCCCTTACAATACAAAAAATTGATTGAAATAGTTCAAAAAGGAAAACAGGAAGGTATTTATGGCTCCCCAAAATCAATGAGCATAGGAAGAAATTTTTTGACTCCAATTGCTATGGACTATGATGCCATCAAAGCATCATTAAAAGAAAAAATTTCACTGGCTTCAAAGGCTGAAATAAGAAATTTAGTTATTGTTGAAATATCCACTAAATTAACTCATGATTTAAGCGATGATTCATCAGATGATACTCCCAAAACACCATCCTCTCCATCAACTCTTCCAGAATTCAAAAATAAGTATGATTGCTTTGGAATTGTAGACCTCTAATGATGTCACCCATGATGAATCCCTAGTTATAATCATCACCCATGACGCATGCTATCCAAAGGACAATGAGGACATGGATGCCAGCTGGAAAGCATCTCCTTTATTTAAAGGAACCTTTTCCGTACCAATAATTGTACCTTTTCGTACTAGTGCCGTTTGGCTGTTATGTAAATTAAATTTCATGTGAATTTGTCTCTTATTTGGGTTTCATTTGGTCAGACTTACAGTTCTATATAAGACCAAATATTGTAAGTTTGTAAACAGAGTCGTTTGGACTTTGAAATAATATATCAAGAGTTTGAGTTTGAAGCATTAAGCATCCCTTCTCCTTTCTTCCTTCTCCAATTTCATACTCTTTAAGATTTCTCATATATATTCATCTATATTGCTTAGTATTATTTGTTACCTAGGAATCCCTATTTCAAACTAGGTTCAGAATTATTATCACTATAGTGAATTTGAAAAATAAATTGATCTTCTAATTTTTCGACATCAATGTCAAAATTATTATCACTATAATGAGACAAAGTATTAATATTTTGTTCTTCAGCCACAAAACTACTTTCTTCTTTAGAAATATCATATTTTTCTTCAACTTTGCCTTTATTTTTTGATACAGCATTAGAGGTTTCTTTTGGAAATTGGGCATATAGTTTTTGCAGAAATTCAGTAGATGGTTCATCTAAAGAAAATGATGTATTTTTGATGGATCTTTTGATAAGATGAGGTGTAGAAGTATTTCGTGGTAAAAACTTATAAATAGAATCCTCAGCTTCTTTAGAAAATCTACTATCATTCATGTATTGTATGAGTTGAATCTCAATACGTGTAGTTTGTGCTCCTAGGGTTTGGATATGAAGATTCATATAATTGGCTTGTTCAGGTAGACAATTTAAAGTATTAACAGTGGCAGGGGTTATTTGTGTGTTCTGTTGACCAAGAGGGCCAATATGCTTAAAAGGTGTGGCTACATGTTGTGACGATTCTAATTTCAATTTTGTAGGTAGAGGATGGATGGACTAGATTTTTTCACCTGAAAGAGGTTGTCAATCCTTCTCACCAACATAAACAGAAAGATGACGATGTATTTTTTCTAGTATTGTGATATGATGTACGAGACAAAAAATATTATAATACCAACTAAAGAAACGTAGATGACATTTATGAATTTGTAAATATTGATAATATTCTTCTTGAATGACAATTCTTTTTTGTGAACTCGGATGAGTGTGTAAATAAAATTTGCAATGTATGGTATTATAAGGTTTAGCAAATTCTGTAGAAAGAGCAATTTTATTAATAACATATTCTTCTTCAATAACATTACTATTTAAAGATGCAATATCAAAATCAATATCATTATATGGAGAAAAATCATTATTGGTGGCATAAACAGGTTAAGGGATTTGATTTTGTGTTTGTCTTGTTTCTATTTGTCTTGAAGTTTAAACAATAGATCTATTACTACTAAATGAGTTTTGTGATGGAAGTGTTTGATGAACAGTATGAAAAAAGTCAAGAGATCTAATGTTAGATCTTAAAGACATAGACTTAGATCTTAAAGATCTAGGGAATTGAAGATTAACCGTACCATCTTCTTGCTCCATTATAGTATGAAGAGTGATATGAATTTGATTTCTAGCATTAAGACTAGGGACAGTTTGGGGAATACTCCAAGTGTTATCAGAAAATTCATCTTCTTATAAAATCTCAAACCATTGTATGACACAAGGGGTAATAACTTGTGATCTGTTTAAATTAGCATGAAATAATATGCTGGTCCCCTGGGGTTGTGTAATACCTTTGAACATAGGACAAGTTGTAGTCATAGCCTTATAATAATTTTGGTATATGAAAACTAGATTATAAGAACTATTATTCATATCATATCACTTTGTTTGTATATTAAGGGTTAAAGTTTTTAATATAGTAGGATCACAGAGGGCCACTTCAAAATTTGAAAACCACTCAAAATAAATTGTATGAATATTATTTGGATCTAGAAGTTGAAAAACTTGATTGTCATTTATGACAGGTAGAGATTGTTCTACAGAACTTTATAAATTTCTATTATTTCAAAAGGTTGATAATATAATGATTTAATAGAAGTTTTAGGCATATTCTAGTTTTGAATATCCTTTTCTATATTAGTTATTTCAAAATCATTTTAATTTTCAACATTTGATCTACTAGAGGATCCCTGTTCAAATTTTGAAATCATTGATCGAAAAATATTAGCTATAATAACAGTTATTAAAGAAAAGACTGTAGCAGTCAATAAAGAGGTCTGTGTACCTAATGACCCTATGCACTCTGGCTAGGTCTATGGTTATCAGACTTATATAGTTAGGGTGCTACGCCGGTCTCTCTTAATAACAAACTATGGCTCTAATACTAAATAGGGATTCCCAGGTAATAAATAATACTAAACAATATAGATGAATATAGAAGAGAAATGGAAAGATAACATAGACAAATGAAATGGGCAAAAAATTTTAAATGGTTTTAGAAAGTCTAAATGGAACAATCAAGTATGTCAAGCAAGAGTACTTAATTCAAGAGTGAAATAAGATGAAAGAGAGAAAAACACTTATTTACCCTTCTACTTTAGTTTCACTTTCACTCTAATCCTTTTACTTTTAATTTGGACAATATCAACTTTAAATTTCGTAGTTTGTTTCAATGTCAATCCTTTGGAATCTTCCGTTCGTACTTTCTGATAGAGAGCCTCCATGTGTGTTCCATGTGACCTTTCAATATTTATGGCAATTTGCTCCCTCCTTCATTTGGAGGAAAAGACAGTCCTTCTTCCTGCCACACCAAACCCTACCTTCTAGAAAAGAAAAAAAAAAGTACAAGTTGATGATTGAATATTAGCCATTGGCCCATTCTCATAGACCAGGAAACCAAAAGCAGATGAAAAGAGATAGCAAAGATTAAAGTATAATTGTGGCCTACCTGCTCGTACAAAGACTTCCTCGACGGTAACAAACATATATAGAAGGTTTCTAAGTTGCAAGAAGTATAGATTTAGTAATAATGCCTCAAATTTCCAAAATGTTAATTAAAAGAAAGTAACTAAAATCCAACCATTTTTTTATTTCATAATGAAAGAAAAATACATATTTGATCACAGAATAAGAAAATACCAAAATAAAATCTTTTCAAAAGGGAGTAGTCCATAAAATACTTTACACTGGGAGTTCAGAGCTCTAATTTTAATCTAAGCAAATCAAGACTCGAAAAGATCTTCTTATGTGTTGTTGTCGTCGTTGGCCAGATACTCCAGTTCTTCTCCACTATCTTCGCTACCCAATGTGAAATGTTAGGGACTGAATGTAGCACCATGTGCAGTAAGACTCAGTAAAAAAATCTCACCCTTAATCCTAATTTATACATATGATATCAATGAATGTATGATGTGCAGTTAAACAGAAGTAGTAACACTTAAGTGCATAATTTAAATATTGTAAAGACTGTTGTCAAATAATATTGTGAACCCAATCGTGATCTCCAAAGGTCAATCATCCAACCCATAACCTCAAATGTTATCCTCAAGTTTTACCCCACGATTCAATCTTTCAAAGTCAAACTGTGTAAACCTTATGTTTTAAGACAAATGTGGGCATGTAGCATACATTGTTTTAGAGATTATTAATGTTTTGACATATCTTTATTTGTTGAAGATTTATATTAATGCATGATTTGGCATTTTCGTATTCAATTTTATTGCTCATTTCATACCCTTGAAGTGTGGGTATGACAAAATGAGTCTCTCTCTCTCTCTCTCTCTCCTGAAATTCCGCTAGGAAATCACACTCTATCTCTCACGAATTTGCGAGACTCTCACTCAGCTATCAGTAAATAGGTTAGAAGTGTGAGGTTTGACGGGAGGTTTGGACTTCATTTTATAAGGAAGGAAAAAAGGATTCAATCCAACGATTGAGAGGAATCCATGGGGAATAGAAGGCTAGCAATAGATGGTGTGTGGAAGAGGAAGAAGCTCCATGGCAGGGACAATAGAGGGAGGATATATGGGATGACCATGGTAGGCTGATAGGATATGAGAACAAGGGAAGGGGATGAGGTTGCAGAGGTGAGGATCTCTTCGTTGTAGATTTGGTGTGAGGAGAAAGAGTAGGTGGTGGGTGTCATGATGAAGATGAGGGTCTGGATCAGGTGTGCGTGGAACCACATGGTGTAGATGGCGAATGATCAGGTGTGATGGCACCATATGGCAAAGAAGGAAAAGATTTGGCATGGGAGGTTCCATGGTAGGTATAGTAAGCATATATGTATATGGTACGAATAATGTATGTGCAAATAATACAAATATGTAACAAGATCAAATATGTTAAATTAAAACAATTACACCAAAAAAAATTAAATGCACATAATTAAATAAATAAAATCAAAATTCTTTTATTATTTGAATTAAAAAATTTACGGGCCTTTACAACTTATCCCCCTTTAACAAATTTTGTACTCGAAATTACAACGTTGAAGGTTCAAAAAGGTAGGGGTTGTTGACGCGTATAACATCTTCTTGCTCACCTATTGATTCCTAGATATTTCGATGATGTCATAGAACTCGTACAATTCGGATGGTTTCCCTCATAAAGTCTTCTCTTTGTGGTCAATGGCGCGTACATATTGCTTTTCATAAGTTGTGTCTTCATCAATAGTGACTTCTTCCAATTAACGATGCGGGTCAGATGTGCCATGTACTTCAATAGCAAAGACACATGGAACATGTTGTGTGTAGTGCTGCGAATTTCTGAAAACATGAATTTTAAAAGAAATTGACCAAAAGTCAATCAACTTTAATTCTATAATTGGCAAAATAGGAGTTTGGAACACAATTTCTAAATTAAAGAAATTATATTTAAAATGGAATTACATAGCTCAAAACTAGACAAGGTGACCATGGTGTAATCGAATCTTTCTCGGGATTGTTGTGTTTGATCACCTGGAACTCACGTCCTTCAATACTATCATCGGTACCTAGCGTGAAAAGCTAAGAGCAGGAAAATTGCACCAGCGATAAGGCTCAAAAAATATTCCTACCCGTACTTCTCAATTTATGTACGTGATTAGAGTAATGCATGAATATGTAATGAATAGTGGAAACAATTAACATGTAAGTGCGAACCTTTAAATAATTATAGTACAACTCAAGTGAGGTTTAAAATGGAAACTCAAGGTCAACACCTAGGTCCATATTTCTATCGTTTACAACACAAGTGTCTGACAATACAATTTGTGTGAAAATCCATTTTCAAAGTTTAAGTCTCAAGTCGTCACAACAATTGCCCATAAGTCAATTATATTTTTTTTTATCATGATGCTCTCATATGATATGGTCGTGATTCCCATGCTGAACTGTGCTCCCGACCACTAGCATTCCCAAACGTTAGCTCATGTCTACCATGTTCCTAACCATTATTTTTTGAAAATATTGTAAAATAAATTTTGATGATTAGAATTCAATCACTGATTTGCTCAAAGTTTTAGTCTTAAAAAGAGTTTAAGTAGTTCCCCAAAATATTTCAACGTACGATTCCTTTATTTCAAAGGGAAATACTCGTAATGCCTTTGGCACTCAAGCGTACATATTATTTTATGTGTTTCTAGTGCATCTCTCAATGAAGGATATACGTTGTATAATATTTTATAATATTCTAAGGTTGTTTGAAGAAATTTCAGGGTCATTTCAAACATTGATTGTCACGCCCTGATTTCTCAATATAATAAACCACAACATATCTTCTGCCATTCTCACTAAACACCATTTAATAATCCAAAATATTTCATAGATATGGTGCTCAAAATGGTAAATACCCAACAATTTTCAAAAGAAAGGGGCACTACCGGCCCAAAATACATTGCACAGTGAGTGGAGAGGCCTACATAGTTTTCAATTAAAAGTAGAGTAGAAGTTACAGAACATCTTCCAAAAATAAGTTTATAAGATGTTAAATAACTCCTTCAATTAGCTTTCCAAAAGATGCTAGGCCATGCATATCATGCACGCCATGCTACACATCCGGTGCGGTACCTAAAAGATGGAAGGGTTAAGCTACAAGCCTAGTAGGAAAATCTAGGCCAAGGCTATGTGCATATGAGATGAAATAGTATGCACTATGAACATTGTATGATGATACAAGACATTGATGTGTCAAACACTATAATATGAACAAGGAAACAAACATGAGAAATTCTCCACAAAATCCGTAGTTTACCAACTCAAACGCTACAAACATCACATCTTACTACCAACTCACCGCTCAAAGGAAAATCTAATCGAATACAACCAAATGATGTCATGTCCTAGGACTTCTCCTAATGGAGGCTAGTCAAGCCAATTCATGGCATTTCCTATCGCATTTTCCAAAGGAAACTAGATCCATAGTTCCCTAGCACCACTTCCGATGGAGGCTAGCATTATACTTGTATCAATCAATATCAACATGTGCGTATGTTATGCATATCCATACTACATTCTAATTATATCAACTATGTTCCATTCAATCTTGATCAAAACGAATGTACGAATAACCCTCAATCATGGCAATTGACTAAGCAAAAGGTGATTCAAGACATAATATGAAATAACTAAACAGTCAAAAAAACGTTTCACATTCCCGTCCAGACGCCAAGCAGTCCCATCCAGATGCCAAACAGTCCCATCTAGATTCCCCATTTACAACCTCTTTGCCTAAATTCCCAGGTTATCCGTTTGGACGCCCAGGTCTTTCATCCGGATGCTAGTACGTGATTTTTGCAGAATTCTGTGCGAATCCAAATATCTCCATCTCTCCAAATCACACCAAGACCACAATATATGCATGAAATATGAACCAAAACATGTCATATACACATAATGCAAGGTAGAAATCCCTACCTCAAGTTTCAAAAGGATGGATTTGGCGAAATAGTAGAAGCCCTAGCTTTGGTGAATCTCTAAACCTTGAACCCGAGCTTCCTGAGCACCAAATCACGATCCTTATTTGATTCCACGTCAAGCACGTTGCAAACTTCCCATATCACAAAGGAATTTGAAAATGATGGTGTGGATTGATGGTGGTGGTAGAGAGAAAGTGGAGCTTGATGATGTAGAGAGAGGAAGAGATGAGGGATATGAAAGTATGAGCTAAACCCCTCCTCCCAAAATCTAATTTTTTTAAGGCTCCCAAGGGTTCCCACGTAAAACACCACGTATTGCGACGTGCGTGAAATAAAAACAAACGCCCCGGGCTCGAGTCTTGTAACTAAAAATTGAAACATAAAATAATAAATCAAATGATTATTCCACAAATAAATTTTCAAATAAAATATTTTAAAAACTCAAAATTTTCTGGATCTTTATATCCTCCCCTCCTTAAAATGAATTCTGTCCTCGAAATTAAACAAAAGTGTCAACATCGACACCTCTACACCATCATCAAGCAAGATACGGATACTCCATCAAAACTCCAATGCAATAATATAAGACACCGATACCTCTTGTAATACCAACTATCAAGACACAGACGGTAATCCCCCGATTTTCGGACATGTTAATAAAATGATAGAATAAATAAAACTTTAAATGTTTCATTTAAAACATAGAGATTAATACAAAGGATTATTTCTTAACAAAATACATGAATTTGGAAATAAAGTTGTTTATCAAAAGGACATCAAAAAGACTTTTCAAAGAAAGTTAGAGCAACTCTATGGCTAACTAGGTGGACTTTGGATCGACGACTTCGTCTTTTGACGTTTATTGTCCCGCGCTTATTCCTTCATAAACCATTGATTTCGCTTCACTAATACCATTTTTTTTAACCCACGAACCATAATTGTGTAGACGAACGTTTATATTTTTTTTACTTGAAGTATATGGCTTTAGAAAGTATGGGTGAGGATGTGTGTATTTTTTTTTTATGAAGTAATGCGTAGTA
>JABCMJ010010350.1:0-12400 GCA_014822125.1 Arbutus unedo | reverse complement strand
TTTGTGTACATTAAATTTACATTTATACGCATTGAACATACATTATGCCTACATGCATATTTGTATACACATACACATTGAGTATATAGCATATTTATACATATCTATACATATGGCATATGGCATGCGGCATATATATATAATCATCAGTATCTCTCCACCCCCCCAAATCTCCACCCTAACCACCACTCTACTCATCTCTCACCTTTCTGTGAATCCAAACTCCACAAACTCCCCCCCCCCCCCCCCCCCCCCACCCCAAAAAAAATCTCTGTAAACCTAGCCCTCCACCCTTCTGCACTACCAATTCCCATCTCCCCCTCACCTCTGTGGATGCCAAGCTTCTTCTCCCTCACTCCATCCTCCCATGGCCGTTCAATCTTCCTTGATACATACACTCCCAGCCATGGATCTCATTCCCCTCCTCTCCCTATAAATTGAGCCTCTCACCCCCCCCCCCTCCCTTTTTTCCTTCATCTTCACATCTTCAAGCATTTAGAGAGAGAGAAAGAGAGAGAGTTATCAATTAGAGATATCAACGAGAGAGAGAAGCAGAAGAAGAAACCCATTAAAACCCCTACCTGTTCAAATTCACCCAAATACATCCTTCAATCCTCGAAATTGAAGTAACTTGATCCGCCCCTAATTCTTGTACATTTTTCTGGAGCTTTGGAAGCTCCACGAATCATCCATGGTGAAAATCAAATGGAGAAGACGACCTCTGTGCAGACCGGTCGTCATGCCCGCTCTCAGGTCGGTCGACCAGATGGTGTTTTGACAAAAACTGCATTATTGAACCCTGAGATGTTATCTATTGCAAATCAGCCCCCGATTATCATGTTTGACAGTTTGACCCCTATGCTTGCATGCATGAATTGACGTGCTATCTCGAATTACGTGTCAAATGCTTAGATGATTATTGCGATTTAATTATGAAGCATGATAGCCATATCATTCTAAGACCTTTCGGGTCTCGAGTTGACATACCACAACCATCACGTACATTGTATGAGCACATATCAAGGCATGATTAGACAGATAAAATCAATGTGATATTGTTAGCATATCAACATCATTTATTATGAATTATGATTGATCGAGCTATGGAATGAATGGAGTATGATATATTTACTTCAGACTTAGGGTGTTTTGATATGCTCGAACGATGAAGCATGAGAACATTGTCTTAAGAGACTCAAACATTGTGTCATCATCCCTCGTATTTAGAATGTCTTAAGCCGTGTTATTACTTGAGCCAACCTAATGTTTTGAGTCATATGGTGTCTTGAGCCAAGTTATGTCTTGAGGCGTGTCATATCTTGAGCTGAGTTATGTCTCGAGTCAGGTTATATTCTTGAACTGTATCGTGTCTGCTTTCATAAAGTCTAGTTGTAGTAGAAGTGAAATTTAGGATGCATTTTGGTGTTCGGGCACAACGTACGGGAAACATAATATTTGAGAACATAACGATTGGGAACATAGCCAACAGGAACCGACGATTGGGAACGACAGTGATCGAAAACACAAGTCAAGAGCATCGGGATTTGGATAATAACAAACAAGAACATCAAGAATACGGAAGATAATGATAGAGTATCATGACATAGAAATTATCACGGATGTTGAGCAAATGTCGGTGCCCTCGATCATTGTTATGACATGCACTGATATACTTGATGATTCAATGACGTGGTAATTAGCATGCTCAATCAATGTTTTATGACATGCTAATTAGCACAATCAAAACCATATGATTTGGGCATACGATTCGTTGTTTAACGATTTGGGTATACGATTCGTTGTTTAACGATTTGGGCTTGAACGTGAATTTTCATACTTAGATTGTGACTGACAGATTAATTTGACTTTATTTACTTTATGCACTTATGTTACTGCTTCCCTTAAACTATGCGTATTATACTTGTTATACACATGCAATGAGACTAAGGGTAGTATAGCTTATTAAACCTCATCGCTCATGATGCTACATTATGCCCCCATATCCCACGCCAGGTACTAAGGACAGGAGTGAAGACCCGCTATAGCCGGCCGACAACACAGCGTGACAAAGACTTCAAGAGTCGTGGTTTACTTGTAGTGTAAAGCTTTTTACGGAAAATTTCCCTTTTGAAAGAACTTTACTGTCGTATTTCAATATTTGTACTACAAACTTGTACTTTCCTTTTTAAATGAAATGAGAAATGTTTGGAGTTTTGGAAATTCTTTTATTTAACGTCTCTAAGATTCCCGGCGTTACAGTAATACAATGAATCTCTAGGATAATGAGTGAAGCCAATTTGAGATTTCTCTATCCGAAAATGGTTAGCAATGTTGTATGAGGCCATGATAACAGTTTTACAATGTATACAGGGCATTAACTTCCTCCCCTTTTATGATTCACGACCATGCAAAGAAAGGGTGTCTAAGTTAAATCGTTGCAGAAGGAGTTCATTCCTTCAATGTATACCTTATGCCAATCTCTCTATGAATAATAGGTAAGGAGGCTAGAAGTTCCAGCACTCCCATTAATAAAGGTTACTTCTCTTGTTGGTTCAAGGTGGCCTAAGGGCTAACCATGTAGTTACTTGTGCGAAAAGTGTGAGTTACTCTTTAAGGGACAACCTCTAGAGTAATGCCAATGAGGTAGATGGAGGGTAGCTTGTAACATATCCCTTTGGATATGCGTGCTTACATTCTCCATTATCTATGGAGGTCGCAAGTCCAAATAAGGAGCAAACAGGAGCATTTTGCACCTGGATAAGATCTTGCACGTCTTCCTTTACCTTCTTAAAGATAAACTAAGACCATGAGACATCGAAAAGTTATAAGGGTGGAGGGAGGAAGTTACTTCTATAGAGAGCTTTTCGAGCAAAGGAAAACCTTTGAGGTAGATGGGTGTGACTCAAAGTGTAGTCGGAGCCAAAGGTGAAATGTATACAGTGAAGGCCACGTCCGAACACTAGGGATTCTGAGTCTTTTAAAGTTGAAGACTTTTGAGAAGTTTGGTAAGAGTTAAACTTGGATGGCTACTGACTATGAAATAGGTTGATCATAGAGGCACTCAAAAAAAGTGAGCTTTCTAGACTTCATGCAAATAAATAAATTCTACACTAGGAATTGGCCACTAGTTCATAAAAGCGCACAATGTTGTTTGTGAACTAGTGCAATTCTCTTTAGAAGCCAATTGGGACGGTTACTCCAAAGGGTCAATGGAGCAGAGTTGCTACATTTTCAAGTGCCATTTAGATGAAAAGCGATGTTGTAACTATTGAAGGCTTCCTAATGAACTTCATGATGTGGTGCATGCTTATGACCTCCATGCCATCGTGAGTCACTTGCTCCTCTAAGAGCTAGCTAAGAAAGACTAGTGTGATATCTGCATAACCAATAGGACTTCATGTGAGGATGTAGCAACACCAACTAGGATGGTTTTTCTAAGTGCCATATGTTGTGAGCATGACCCTTCCCCAGTACATTATAGTGTCAATGTTAGGTGTGGAAGTGAGCCTTCTAGGATTACGAAGGGATTTAAAATGGCCCGAGATGACCAAAGGTGAAGGAAAGAGAGCATAGGGCAACCTTAGAGAGACAGAGAGAGAGGGATGGCAGTGGAGAGAAAGATGATGCGTGTCAACTCATCCTTACATAAGGAGCTTTAGAGGAAGGGGAAGGCCAGAAGGATAGCTTCCTTCTTATTAGTGGGACTAGAATGGAGGTTGATAGATTTCTCTGGTCTTATGGTTAGAAATTGGGTTATGTATCTTAGGTCTCCGAGATGGTTTAAATGATATGTAAAGGCATGTATCATATGACAGGTGTAGGTATGATACAGGATCTTGTTGTCAAGAAGTGGTTGTGGAATCACCACCCCCCCCCCCCCCCCCGCGTCTTACCCAGTGCTTTAAAAATCGGTAATCAACTACCCACCGATCCGACTACCCCCAAATCACTTAGAAAAATCGTTTGGTCACCTAATCGAGGTCTAGGCGCCAACTAATCGGTTAATATTGTTCGAGATTTTATGTGTAATGTGACTTATTTTCATTTTGTTTGGAACCTTGAACTTTGTAGGAATATTTATCAGAAAAGAAAAAAACTGACTAATCATCCTAAGCCGATTAATCATCGATTACTAGGTCTAGGTGCTAGAAGGTCTTCCACCGCCCGACTAGCGCCTACCAATTTTAGAACCTTGATCTTACCATGCAAAATGGAGCTAATCTCGTGAGGATGAGCCTCGACAAATCGCATTGCTCTAGCATCCATACCAGTACCACATGCCTCCTATGGTCTCGAGCGAGGTACCTAGGCTCTTCTCCCCACCAAGGGTGGTGCTGGAGTCACCATAGTTTATTATGAGCTCATGGAGCTATGAAAGTTTAGGAGTTAGGCCATGGCTAATGAAGAGTGATCCTTGTAGGCGAGCTTTTTCCTTTATGAGATGAACGAGCTCAATCCGATGTCAAGCAGCATAAATACAGAATGAAAGTTACTCCAACAATATCTTGTGGTAGAGGACTTCAAAATACCACACCAAGTTGTTATTTTATAACAAATAACATATGCCCTCAACAAAAATGATTAAATAATTCTAATGATACATCGCCCTCATTAAACCTTCACTGAAAACAAACATCAACTATAGACACAAACAAAGCCAATCCAAAGGTTCTAGCCTTGATGGAATGGAAAGAAAATAACATTGTCAGGAACAAATAGCTGATTGTGACCAAAGCAAAGGTAAACAGAATTCCAGAGTCATAAATGAGTAGCAATATTCTCATGTTTTCGTGTATTCTAAGATTTTTAGTCATAAAAATGAAACATTCTGACAAAACCATGTAAATAAAACTTGTTGGTACAATATAAGATGACCTGGCCAACAATATATGTATAGAAAAAACTCACATCAGGCACTTCAGTATGTGGCCAGCCCTTGACTTCTCATTTGGACCCCCACACATTGACACTAACTCCTTAAACTCTGAACAAACATGTTTGCAGATCATGCCTCTTTTTCCAGATAACACATCATCTAGTTCCACATGGATTGGGTTCTGAATTTCAGACATCACCTGGAAGGACATCAAATTCAATATTCATCGCACGTGGACACCGCCACCATAATTGAAGTGCAGGAATGCGAAAATAAAACAAACCATGAATTTAATGGTAAACTTCTGTGCAATACATTAGCAAAGAAGCAAGAAGGAGAATGCACATAAGCACAACAATACAAAGAAAAAAAATGTTTGTTTTATCTGCACTTTGCTTATGACCTTACTTTCTCTTCTTTCTTCCTTCTCTATGATGATGGCACACTCTCCATCTAATGCTAGTAATGTTTTGGACCGAAAACCACCGGGTTACTAGAAATTTCCCTAATGCTTCGCCAATGTTAAAACGGGAGGGAGAAAAAGACTAAGTAAAAATTATCCTGAAGCGCAGCTATATACAATGAGACTTGCATACAAAGTTTTCAAAGGCTAAAGCACAAGGCGAAGCGTTGACGATTAAGCCTTTGGATTTTATTATTTTGTATATTTGTAAGAAAAATTAATTAAGAACAGCACAAAAAAGTCTTAAGAATAAACTCCACGACCTTCAGATGTTCACTTCAGGGTGATTGATGGAAAATACAGGTTATGCCAACAATAAAAACAACAGGATGCCTGTGATTATGCTTCCAAACACAAGCAGATGGCATCGAGTATATACAGGAATAACAAACATATACCTGGGCAATTACAAACTCATAGTTGCTCTTAAATCTTATCCTCAATTCTCCCTCAGATTTAGATAGAATTTTCTCTGCACAACCATTACTAATTCCTGATACAAGAGCAATTAATGCTGTGGTATCAAAGTTTATCATAGCTTCACCAGCAAAGTCCTTTTCTCGAGCGAATTCTACATCTTTTAAGTCCAAAGGGAATTGTTTCATCCTTGAAATGAGAGAACCTAAAGAACCACCCATGTTCAAAGCAATGCACTCTTCTTGGAGGTCATCCCCTGAGCTTACAGCACCCAGGAGCGGATCCTTGAACCCACATTTTATCTTTTGAACAACATTCCTCAACTGATCAACCTTAATTTCAAGGACACATGCCACTCCAAATGATCTCTCGTGAATGTATATCCACTCGCCCTCTAATTCCTCGGAAAAATCAAAGTCAGGAACGGGAAATTCAATTCCAAACTCAGAAGCTCCAAATTCACATTCAAGCTTCTCGCGAATACTTTTGTCAAGTCCATTTGAGAAGAAAAGGATGATTGAACAAGGTTTTGTTGATGGGAAGGAGTGGGCAGCTGCATCGATAACTTGTTCAACTCGTGTTCTTAGGCTCTTATTTTGACGAGACCCATTCCAAGAAACAAACTTGGGGTTTCTAGCAGACACAAGCAACCAGACTGGGTTTCCATTTAGGCTACAGACAATATCAACATGCACTGATTTTTTAGTAGTAGTATTCTTCCCATCCTTAAGCAAACCCAAAGGTGATAGAGAAACTGGCTTACAAACACGCGATACCCCCTTTACAAATGGCTGCTGGAGAATGTGTACGACTGCCTCTAGGTAACCAATGTTGGAACTGCCAAGCATATCGTAAAAGAAATCTCGCTCATAATTTTATCAAATAATCTATAGAAACAAAAACCAGATGGTAGATACATAGATGCATAAATATATTTACGAAAATCAACCAACCTGAGAGAACTGGAAATGGGATTGCAATCGGGAAAACGAGAAAGGAAAGAGAGCTCGGAGTGGGCCAGTCTGAGAAGGGTTCGATTGCAGCAGGAATGGGAATGCGATGGATTTGATGGTAACGTCAGTATTCGATCTATGACCGCTCTGCATCTCTGTTTTGCCCTCTCAATTTCAACGCCTCTGCTTGAAGTTTCCGCCGCGGCCCCAACGCTCTCCCTCTCCATCACTGGCTCTCCGTCCCCATCACTGGCTACATCATCCGTCTCTTGTCTAATCCCGCGACGGTTCACAAATGCTCGTCAGGAAAACTATTCTTAAAACAATTTCACAAAAGTTTCAGTTGAGGTAAAGTGAAGGAAATTTTCTTTTTTTGCGTGTTCATTTCATAAAAAAATTAATAAAAAAGCAAAAAAAATAATAATTTAATTATGTAAAAAAATAGTATAAAAATAAAATTTTGTTTTCTTGCTGGACATGTTTTGAGGAAAAATTCATTTTAATAGAAAAGTTAAAGAAGTGGGTACCACAATTTTTTTACTAATTGAACCAAAATTATTAATTTTTTACCAGCGAAAGTACCGATTCTGTTATTATTACGTAACGTATCGATACCAGTGTATATCGAATACCGTTTCAATTTATGTTATAAAATAGTATAAATTTCTTAGATTAATATTTTTAAATATATATATATATATATAACATATAAAATAAACTTCACAATTTAAAAATAAATTATCAAACATAATATTTTTAAAGAACAATAGTAAATTAAAAAGGAAATTAATGTTAACATTTGTTTTTAACATTAAAGTATAAAAAGTGAAAAAAAAATTAACATTCATTTTTCTGCCTAAGGAAAATAAAAAGGAAATTACGTTCATAAAGTATGAAAAGTGAAAAAAAAAAATTAAGGTATGAAAAAAAGAAAAAGTTGACATTGATTTTTCTTTTTATATGAAATTAAAAAGGAATGTTAACATTTATTTTTATTTTAAAATGAAAAAGAATGTTAACTTTAAAATAAAAAGACAATTGAATGCTTGATTAAAAAGGAAGGTTAACATTTCTTTCTAATTTCTTATCTGGATCATCAATAATTGCTTAGTATTACATAATTACTTTACTATTACTTGGGTATCCCTTATTTGGTATTAGAGTCATAGTTTGTTGTTAAGCGAGACCGGAGTAGCACCCAAGTCATATAAGTCTGATAACCATTGACTTAGCCAGAGTACATAGTCATTTGGTACACAGACCTCTTTATTGACAGCTAAAGTCTTTTGTTTAATAACTGTTATTATGGTTAATATTTTTCAATTCATGATTTCAAAATTTGAACAGGAATCTTCTAGTAGATCAAATATTGAAAATCAAAATGGTTTTGAAATAACTAATATACACAAGGATACTCAAAATTGGAATATGCCTAAAACTTCTATTAAATCATTATATTCTCAACTTTTTGAAATAAGATAAACTTATAAAGTTAAAACTGTGGAACAATCTCTACCTGTCATAAATGACAATCAAGTTTTTCAACTTCTGGATCCAAATAATGTTCTAAGCTGAAAGACAAATTTAAATTTTTACATATAAACATGATCCAAATAGGTATTAAACCTCTTACACGTACTCAACTTAATAAATCTATTTTATGTATTTTAAGAGATATGCGGCATAATAATTATCAAGACTCCTTGTTGGGATGTATACAAACTATTCTTGCACATAGTCCAATTTATTTTGAGTGTTTTCCAAATTTTGAAGTGGCCCTTTGTGATCCTACTATATTAAAAACTTTAACCCTTAATATACAAACCAAGCAATATGATATGAATGATAATTCTTATAATTTAGTTTTCATATACCGAATCTATTATAAGGCTATGACAACAACTTGTCCTATGGTCAAAGGTATTACACAACCTTAGGGGACCAACATATTATTTCATACTAATTTAAACATATCACAAGTTATTACCCCTCGTGTCATACAATGGTATGAGGTTTTACAAGAAGATGAATCTTCTGATAACACTGGGAGCATTCCCCAAGTTGTCCCTAGTCTTAACACCAGAAATTAAATTCATATCACTCCCCATACTATAATGGAACAAGAAGATGGTACGGTTAATCTTCAATTTTCTAGATCCTTAAGATCTAGGTCTATGTCTTTAAGATCTGACATTAGGTCTTTGGACTCTTTACATATTGTTCCTTAAACACTTCCATCACAAAACTTCTTTAGTGGTAATAGATCTATTATTTAAACTCCAAGACAAATCGGAATACGACAGACACAAAATAAAATTTCTCAACCTGTTTATGCCACCAATAATAATTTTTCTCACTATGATGATATTGATCTAGATATTGCATCTTTAAATATTAATGTTATTGAAGAAGAATATGTTATTAATAAAATTGCTCTTTCTACAGAATTTGCCAAACCTTACCATATATCGCAAATTTTATTTACACACTCATGCGAGTCCACAAAAAAGAATTACTATTCAACAAGAATATTATCAATATTTACAAATTCATAAATGTCATTTATGTTTTTTTAGTTGGTATTATAATATTTTTTGTCTCATACATTGTATCACAATACTAGAAAAAATGCATTGACATCTTTCTGTTTATGTCGGTAAAAAGGACTAGCAACCTCTTTCAAGCGAAAAAATCCAATCTATTCATCCTCCAACTACAACATTAAAATTAGGCTCGTTACAACATACAGCAACACCCTCTAAGCATATTGGCCCTCTTGGTAAATAGAATGCACAAATAACCCCCATCACTGTTAGTGATTTAAATTGTCTTGCTGAACAAGCTAATTATATGAATTTACATATCTAAACCCTATGAGCACAAACTACACGTATTGAAAATCAACTCATACAATACGTGAATGATAGTCGATTTTTCTAAAAAAGTTGAAAATTCTATTTTTAAACTTTTACCATGAAATACTTCTACACCTCCTCTTATCAAAAGATCCATTGAAAATACATCATTTTCTTTAGATGAACCATGTACTAAATTTTTACAAAAACTATATGTCCAATTTCCAAAAGAAACCTCTAATGCTATACCAAAAAATAAAAGCAAAATTGATGAAAAATATGATATTTCTAAAGAAGAACCTAGTTTTGTGGTTGAATAATAAAATATTAATACTTTGTCTCACTACAGTGATAATAATTCAGACACGGATGTCGAAAAATTAGAAGATCAATCTATTTTTCAACATCAACCTTTAGACAAACAAGCTACTATAATATCTATTACACCTCCCACTCGCAACTATTATTCTCGTCCTACACCTATATATTTATAGCATGAAGAAAAATATTTTACCAATCCACATTCTTATAATGGATTTGCCCTTTATGAATGGAATTTACATGACATAACTGACTATCAAATTCTTACACTATTACAATATATATTAATGGCTACTAATGCTGCCGATTCAAAAAATTTCGAAACTAATGATGATATTGTTTTGCCTCAAATACTTATCAACGATTTTACAGGGCAACTCAAAGGCTGGTGGGACAATTATCTTACTGATGCTCAAAAAAATATTATTTTAACTACCGTCAAAAGAAATAAAAATAATGAACCGATATTAATTAATGAAAGAACACAACTTGATGTTATTATTACTTTCGTTACTGCTATAACCCCACACTTTATCGGCCATACAACTGTAGTTTTAGAAAGAGGCAAAGAATTACTTATTAATCTTCGGTGTCCAATCCTAACTCATTTTAGATGGTATGAAGATGTCTTTTTATCTAAATTATATCAAAGACATGATGCAAACAAGAATTTTTGGAAAGAACGATTTATTGCAGGACTTTCAACTTTATTTGCTGAAAAAATTCGAACTTGTATATGCAATAATAATAATAGACAAATCCTTTCTTACAAATATACTTTTTGCGAACTTATTAGTGAGATATGTGCTAAAGGTTTATCCTTATACAATGATATTAAATTAAAAAATCTTTTGAGTTAGGAGGAAAAACTGGCCACACTGAATTAGGAGAAATTTGTTATCAATTTGGTTACGACACTACAATAATTCCTCCCATTGGATCGTCTAAACCTCATCGAGATAAAAGATCACATTATAAGAAAAATATTCTCATAGAAGGAAATTTTAAAAACCTGATTTTCATCAAAAACCTCATAAAACTAAATTTCATAAAAATAAAAAATCTTATAGCAAAAGTAATAATTTTCAAATAGGATAGACTTCTAAGCAAAATCAAGTATGTTTTAAATGTGAAAAATTTGGACATTATGCTAATAAGTGTTTAAAAAAGAAAAAAAATTCAAGAATTAGATATTTCTGATGAACTTAAAGAATAGTTTTTTAAGATTTTATTTATTGATCATACTCCTGATATAGAAGAAGATGAGCATTTAGATGAATTTAATGATATTATTTCCCCCGATACTGATACCAATAGTTCTGAGGGTGATAATTTTTGTAATAAATATACCTGACGTTGTGTAATACTTTTGAACATAGGACAAATTGTTGTCATAGCTTTATAATATATTCGGTATATGAAAACTAAATTATAAGAATTATCATTCATATCATATTGCTTGGTTTGTATATTAAGGGTTAAAGTTTTTAATATAGTAGGATCACAAAGGGCCACTTCAAAATTTGGAAAACACTCAAAATAAATTGGACTATATGCAAGAATAGTTTGTATACATCCCAACAAGGATTCTTGATAATTATTATGTCGCATATCTCTTAAAATACATAAAATAGATTTATTAAGTTGAGTACGTGTAAGAGATTTAATACCTATTTGGACCAAGCCTATATGTAAAAATTTAAATTTATCCTTCAGCTTATGAACATTATTTGGAGCCAGAAGTTAGGAAACTTGATTGTCATTTATGACAGGTAGAGATTGTTCCACAGTTTTAATTTTATAAATTTATCTTATTTTATAATGTTTTAACTAAAGTTGACATTGATTTTTCTTTATATATGAAATTAAAAAGGAATGTTAACATTTATTTTTATTTGGAAAAGAATGTTAACTTTAAAATAAAAAAGACAATTGAATGCTTGATTAAAAAGGAAGGTTAACTTTCCTTTTTAATTTTCATAAAAATGAATGTTAATTTTCATTTTTGTATTTTAATTTTCTAGAATTTAATTAGGGCAATTGAATGTTAGTATTTATAGGGTATGGAAAGTGAAAAAAAGAAAGATGAAGTTATGGAAACAAGAAAATTAAGGTTACAAAATACCCAAATTTTTTTTTTAAAAAAATGGTACCGGCTAAAAAGAAAATTGAGGATTTATTACAAAAATAACTTATTAGACCCAGTAAATCACCATGGTCATGCGCTGCTCTTTATGTTAATGAAAATGCAGAGTTGAAAAGAGAAACACCTAGACTAGTAATCAACTATAAATCTCTTAATACAGTTTTACAATGAATTCGGTATCCTATACCAAATAAGAAAGATCTTTTAAATAAATTATATAATGCAAAGATATTTTTCAAATTCGATATGAAATCGGGATTTTGACAAATACATTTAGATGACAAAGATATGTATAAAACTACTTTTACAGTTGCCTTTGGACACTATGAATGAAATGTTATGCCTTTTGGGTTAAAAAATGCCCCTTCT
>JABCMJ010010348.1:0-23049 GCA_014822125.1 Arbutus unedo | reverse complement strand
TTATTATTGTGTTTTAACTATGTCAAAATGTTATCAAATAATGTTGTCTATTAGCTGCTATCTCATTCATACAGAGGTTATATATTTTATTTACTATTTCGTCGATATAATAGTATGATTCAAGTATTATCAATTTAAATAAAATTAATAAGAGACTGAGAAGACAAATGCCACAATAATTATTGAAGAAAATCATGTTTTGACTTATTTTTCATATTTTCTTAATATTTTTTAATTTTTGAACATAATTTTTTATTTTTTAAAACGTCTTATCAAAACGAATTAATAATCAACAAAACAATTGAGGAAAAATAAAAAGTTACAAAAAACTTAATGTGCTAAAAGATCGTGAGGGTAAAAATTATGTTTTGACTTATTTTTCATATTATTTTATTTTTAATTATTGATCATATTTTTTATTTTTTTGAATTTTTTTATCGAGATAAACTAATAATCAATAAAAAATATGAAAAATAACTTTAAAAAATATTTTGGTACATCAATTTTTGGTACCACTTTAAAAAATTAAAAAATAACTCATTTTGGTGAACGGTGATTCACTTCAATTCGAAATGATCATTCTTTTAATATAAGGTAAATCAAACATAAGAACTACGATTTTCCATTCCAACATTAATTCCATCCAATTAAACATAACCTTAAGAATATATTTTGCAGTTTTACCTTAAAAGAGGAAGAATTAAGACAAACACAAGAAGATGCTCATATATTAATATTACAAACAAACATAACCACTATAATCCGCTCAACATGCCGTATGCCTTACAAGCTTTTCTTACAAAAATAATCGATAAGACTTCTTGAAGAACAGTTATCTTCTTTTTTCTAACACAGCAAGAAATGATTTTACTTTTCCTGTATTTATCTAGCATTGCAACGGCATATTTACAAATATAGAACAGAGGACCTTATTATGTGGATTGTGGAGAGAAAACGTAAACCATATAAGGAGGGCTAGCAAACTTATTTTGTGCTCTGCGATTACCTATCACCTAAGATGGATTCACTCCAGGAAAGCATGATATCCCTCGCAACAGATGGTAAGTCTGCAAGTAAAACAAGTTTCCCCTTAAAAACTCAGAGAAAAAAATGTAGTCAAAAGAAACAGAATTTGAGGGATTTTAACAACTTAAATTATTGAGCCAAAGAAACATAAAACTAAATTAATCAGTGCTCAAGCTTCAATATTAGATGAAAGTTTACCTCGTGCGACCTCCAAAGCCACCGAGGGTATATCTATTTGGTCTTCGACTAGCCTATACACATCAACAAGCTACAAAAGAGACAATAATCTACAAGTGAGAAATCCCATAAATTGAATAAAATCATTGAAAAAAACAATACCTCCTCTTTGTTGTTAATTACCTCTTGAATGTGAAGCTTCGAGTCTTCAGTCAAAGCAAGAAGAAGCTGCCTCCGAATTGCTTCGTCTATTAGGAAAAGGCGAGCTCCATCCTTGATTGTGTCTGTCAAGTCCAATTTCCTATCTATCTGCCAGTTTTCTGACCTTTGCCTGCCAAAATAGATTCAAAAATTGATGATAGATCAGTAAAGAAGTAAGTGGAGTAAACAAATAAACTAGAAACAGACCTCTTAAGCAGAAAGAAAACAAATAAAGTGTTCCACTAAAGTACATACGTGTCATTCACTTTCAATGCAGGATTGCTGCTCATCTTTGCTACGTTTTCCTTTGCCAGAACAATAAGATTTTCAAGCCGTTTCCACTGGAAGACACCGTCTTTGAACAATACCTAACCCATGAAGCAGATTAGTACAAGACCACAGGTTGAAAATGTGAACGTGGTATTTCTTCTTCTTGTTATTCATCATTTATTAGTGTAGTATTTTAATCGCATTAGCGGTCGCACAAGGGCAATTAAGGTTAGCCCATATAACCCATCTTAACTTGGTATTATACTTATATTTTGCAATACCATTGCTGTTCGATTTTGCTCTCAATATTCTATCATGGTACAAGAGCTGTAGATGAACGTTGCAGTGGCTACCTGTTGGAGAATATACTAGAAGTCATACTTTTGTGCTTAGTATTCAATTTACTATTGATAATATATATTATTCCTGTTTCAAATGAGTATCTGAATGGGCAATGTTTTGCGTTATATTATTCGCGGCTTTGATTCTACATAGTAAATGATGTAGTGTGTAGAGCTTCGGATTACACACGGAAATAAGATCATCGATGCTTTAGAATATAAATTTTTAGTCAATAGTTTTAGATAGAATACGACACACCATCAGCTGAATGTTT
Source organism: Arbutus unedo (assembly GCA_014822125.1). NCBI lineage: Eukaryota > Viridiplantae > Streptophyta > Magnoliopsida > Ericales > Ericaceae > Arbutus > Arbutus unedo. Next base: position 20,759 of record JABCMJ010010348.1, on the reverse strand, counting down.
CAGTAGGTTTGTCTCGACTATAAAAAATGGTATAAATACGAAACATTGTGCAAACAATACTCTAAGAATCGCTAGCCACTAGTCGGGCGGAAGAAGGGACCTAAAACCTAGGCCATCTAATCGAGTACTAGTCAACGCCTAGAGATTAGTCGATTTTTTATTTTGAGTAAGAAATGACATAAGATTAATAAGAAATTAACCAAAACTAAAGCAGCAACTAAAAAGTACAAAGTAACAACAACTAAAAAGTCAAAAACAAAGTTTAATGTTCAAAATTCAAAACCAAATGAAATTAAGAAATTAGCACATAAAATCCCGAAATTGACTTAAAATATTACTAATTTACGCCAAATTAAAAAAAAAACTTTACAAATCACCCGCTGATTAATTGAGATTGTTGATCAGCCAAATTACCAACTAATACGAAAATGCCTAATGTAGGTCCAAAACATAAAATCATGGCATCCGACTGCAACCGCCTAGCACATAGGCGCCAACTAGTTGGCCTGCCACCACCTAGCACCGACTAGTCAGCTAGGCCGATCTATAAAACAATGTGTGCAAATGAACTTTTTACGCATTGAACAGGACCAAATTGAGGTAATTATCTTTGTACTTCCTACATAAGATAATTAACACCTAAAGATTATTATGATTGTTTATACTCTTAATCTTGAGATAATTAATAGATGCGCAAATTCATTTTTGTCACTTTATTTCCATGTCCTTGTATAGAGATTGATAATACCCTCTTGAGAAAACTTGTAAGTTATAATTAGGTCAAATCCTATAGTTGGATATTTGTATCGGACATATCACATAAATTAAGTGAAAAGTCTCAAATAAATATAAGATATTGATTATATATAATAATCAATAATTTATATTAATTAACAAATTTTTGTGATCTAAACTTATGAACGTGGAGATATTAATAAGTATTTAATAATATGGAGCTTGAAATATAATTTTAAGATTAGGATGGAACTGCAATTTATAGTTCTTTGGCAGTGCAAATTATGATTAATGGAATAAGAAATGGGAATCCAAGTCGGGTTAGATTTTCCTATTTCAATCGAATCCTGATACAATGTAAAGTAGATTACCTGGTGCTCGTATATTTTTTTTGTCTTAACTGTTCGTGGCATTTCAAAAAGTCCCTCAGCTTTCGGGAAAATGATCATTTTGGAAGTAATTTTATTTATAGTATCTTGGTCTTCAACCAACCTTGTTACGCAACTATACATCCTGTCATTACCTCATAATCTTGCTCAACTTTTGGGTTTGAGTAATAATAGAATTCCGGATTCAAAAATTACCAAACATCATGCAAAGGAAGATGCAATTGGATTTTTCACCTAAGCTTAATGATCTTAAAGATGTGATATTTCTCAACCGTTTCACCAAATAATTTGGCTATGCTTCCTTCACCCTATCATAGCATCATAAATGTATCTCATGAACAACTTTTCCTGGTGTCAAATAATCTCAATACCTTAACAAGAGGACCACAAGCTTAAGAGTATAGATAACGTAATTCCGAAAACAAGGCATCATCATAAATTATGCCACATTTTTTGCCTTATTGCTCTTTTGCCCATTCGCTACTTGCCCATTCTTATAAAACAAATAATTTCCTCAAACTGTTATTTGGCTGATGAATCTTTGCTAAAGTAAGGAAAGCAATTGCAAAACTAGTTTTTGCATACCTGACCATGTTTTTCTCTCTTATAAAATGTCTCATTGCACTCCGTAAGCTTGCCGGAACATAAATAAAACCGTTCAAAATAATGTCTCTTTTGAAAACCAACATAAGATGCAATATCTTTAAAAAATCTTCTAACATCAAGTCAATGCAATGAGTTGCACAAGGAGTCCTAAAGATGTTGTGCTTTACTTCTAAATGCTTTCCTGTTAGAAGTTTAAACCAAGAAAAAGAATCAATAAAAACTAAACACTTTTCACTCTTTAGTCTCTGCAACCGAATATGACTAGAGTCTTATTAATGAAGTAAGAGTAAAGATTGTTACCGGCCAATATATTGTTGAGGCACTATCCGTGACAACTTAAATCATATTACGTTCACCAACCAGATTCACATACTTGTCAAGTAGTTCAAACATATTTAGCCGATCCTTGGAATAGCTCGAAGCATTGATGGACTCAACAAACATTGTTACTCTTGGACTGTTTACTAGAAAATTGATCAAGGTCCTACTGTTCTGATCATTCCACCCATCTACCATTATAGAACATGTACACTTCACCCAATCCTCTCTATGATCTTTCTATAGTCGTGTGTGTGACAACTCCGAAAGTTGGATAGTACTGAATTAAAAGCAATACCAAAATCATACATACAAATTGTGAATCTCGTCACCCCCGATCTCTTAGTTCTTTCTACTAAGGGTCATTTGCTTCAATTTTTGTCTATTTCTCTTTCTGATTTTAGACTACAACATCCGGATTGGGAGCGAAGAATACATTTGTTGGCCCTTTAGTCTTTGTCTTCTTTGGCTTAGGTTTAAAACAGAGCCTTGACTACTCCAAACGGATTTGCCACGTCGATCTATCTCCGCATCATTTTCATCATTGTCCACGTCGATCTATAAACTCTTGAATCTCTTGTATTACTTCGGGTGGGCATCTTGGGCAAGGTTTTGAATTCCTATAACCACCCGCATGGTGTTTCTTTACTCGACAAACCGCGATAGTGGTTATGTGGCCACACAAAAAGTGCACTTGAATTTATCCCTCTTTTCGGGATCCTACAAACATGCATACTTACAAGGGGTTTGACTTGCCCAGTTAGGTTGTGAGTCTCGAGGCAACGCCCACAAAACCTAAACAGTATGTATAGTTCATATATACTGCATATATATAAACATTATATGAATTACATATATACAGCATATGTCTGTTGTATCCATACATACACGCTGTTTATGTCGATCAATGTACATGATCTATATTGTACATAATCGATCTTTAAACATATACATATTCAATCTATCTATATGCACATTTGATCTATAAGCGATGATATTTCATTTGTACAAGGCTATATATGACATCAATCGATCTATCTTCATATAGGTGAAGTGTGGGCAGCAGCCATGGCATGAGGAGAGGTGAAACGAAAGAGAGAAAAAACAGAGAACGAAGAGAGAGAGTAGAGAGAACGAAAGTCAAGGATCTCTTTCATTATGTTCAAAGAGGTGTGCCTTTTTGGCGCCTTGTGCCTCATGTTATATGTGCCCCTTGTCGATTAAACTTACGCCTCTTCTAAGTCACCTCGCCTCGTGCCTCTTGAGGTGCACACATTGTGCCTTTTACACTATGAAGCTACCTTTGGTATCAATTGCTACTGGTGGGTCACGAGTTCAAATCCTAATAGATTGGCGTTTGGGTCGTGAAAACATGATAACCACAAGTTTGGTTTCTAAAGCTAGAATAACTGCAAAACCACAAATTTGGCAAAACTTGTTGGTTACTGGGGCAATATTTCGATGCAAGGCCATTATCCGCAAACGATAAAATAGCACTAAAACATTATAACTAACGCAACAGTAATAAACAAGAAGTAGACTGGAAAACTATTCTGCCATCATTTCAGACTGACCTGTATGAGTCGTTCACGTAGGGCAGGATTAGGGTCGGTTAGAAGCCGCTTGGCCACATACGGATAGGCAACCTAGCACACTGCATGTTTTTAGTAAACAAATATAACACAAAGACTAGACATTGAATGTGGGTTAAGTATGGGAAAACTGAAAAGGAAAATCATGCAGGGAAGTATTTTTCAGGCTAAAATCAAAGACATCTATTGAGCCAATCCAATCATATTGTGGGTACAATCTAAGAAATTCTGTTAACTACGTAAAGCTTCCATTTTGTTCATGGCAAGAAAAATACAAGGATTGTGGCAGCCTTGGATGAAATAAACACGTAGCCGGGGTTGGTCATGTCAAATGTCCTATTCTAGGGCTGCACAGGTCGCTCAAGGATCATTGTAAAGATAAACTACTTAGATTTGTTATGCATTTAAATACATTGATTATGTGTTTATTCGTTGCATATAGCTATTTTAGGTTCACTAACCACATTGTTAGGTTTCAATGTATGCATTTATAGCTAGGTTCATTCACAAGACTTATTCAATGTATGCATTTAAAACTAGGTTCATTCGCAAGTCTTATGCAATATATTCGTCTATTACTATGTTCATTAAACATTTAGGTCCATTTTATCTAGACTTCTAAGAATTAGAATAGCTTTTTTACATGGCTTATAAATATGGATGTAATCTTTTATCAACTAGAGCTGATTGTTGACGTTGAGTTAACGAGATAACAGTCTTCGTGATTGGGCTGCAGTCCATGCAGAAATCGCCTAACCCTTGCGAGGGTAAAGCACCTCTTTTTCTCTCTTTCTCTTCTCTTTCTCATTCTTTTCTCCTTCTTTTCGCGCATATAATCCAAGTACTATTCTTGTTCCTACCCTAAAACCAAATCTCAACTGTAGTTAGCAAAACCCAAAGTATCGTAAAACTGTCCTAAATCAATTTGGTACCAGAGCATATAACTTAATTCTGCATCCTCAAAATTGATCTATTAATTACAAGGGTGCAAGTAATAAACAAAATTCCAAGATTGAGGCCCTTTCCAAAGACCTTCAGGCTACTAAGGAAGGCATTGTAACTTTGAAAAGTGATGTTGCAATGTTAAAAGAGTTATGTTGTGACGTTAAAGAAAGATGTCAAATCACTAATGAAAGATATGGAAGAGGTGAAAGCTCGTACCAAGAAATTGTTGCTCTTCTAGGAAAATGTTACGAAGCGGGTGATATAATTAAAGAAACTAGAATAGCATACGCAGACCATGTTGAGCGGGATATCAAGAAAAACAAGTGTAGAATTTAATGTAGTTACTGAAGCAAGTCAACAACAACATTGTGATCGTAATTTGTAGTTCAAGGAAGTACAAGAAACAGGTAATACAAAGGCTGAACACTGTGCTTTTTGCGAGGCAAAAGATGTTCAGATTGAATTTATTTTCTTGATCAAGTTCAATGGATCCAATGGGGTTCTGAAAAGTTTGGCATTTTAGGCTTTCTCATCGTTGCTTCAAAAGGATCGATTTGAATGGTTGAAACTCCAACGCTCATCAATTTTCATACTTCAACATTACAAAACTCGAGGTCGAGTTTTTTCCAACAACGGAAGAATGATGAAATCAACAAGAATTGAGGATATTTTGGTCCGGTCATGTTTTAATCTAGGGTTGTGTTGGTAAGTCAAGGATCATTGTATAGATATACTAGTTAATTAGGCATTTAGATATGTTGAGTAGGTGTTTATTCATTGCATGTAGCTACTGTCAGGTTTATTAACCACATTGTTAGGTTTAATGTATCGATTAACTAGGTTCATTCATAAGACGTGTGCATTTATAACTACGTTCATTCACAAGTCTTATTCAATATATTCATCTATTACTAAGTTCATTAGACAATTAGATTCACTCTATCTAGACTCGTAGGAACGAGAATAGCCTTTTGCATGGCTTGTAAATATGGATGTAATCTTTCATCTTGATGAATGGAGCTAGTTATTGAATTTGAGTTAACGAGGCTGTGTCTTCATGATTGGGCTGCGGTCCTTGCAAAATTGCGAAACCCTAGTGAGGGTAAAACACATCTTTCTTCTCTTCTCTTTCTTATTTTCTCCTTTTTTCTTGGTTGCGTACATAAACCAAGTACTATTCTTGTTCCCCACCTAAAACTACCACCATTCCAATTGTACGCGGCGAGACCTGATGTCTCGTAAAACCGTCCTACATCAGCCTCATTTGAGTAAGCGATCTTTTGGCTGGGAGAGGGATGAACAACGTATCTTGTAAAGTAGGGTTTATATAAAATACATATCTAGTTCATCAGTGTTTAAATCTCCACATTTCTAGACACATCGAGTAAATCAAAACAGGTAGAACTGCAAAAAGACTGAGTGTAGATTTTAGTCCCTGCATGTTGGTTTAGAGTAAAAAACCTTATGTGAATAAAACTTTATTCGTCCCATGACCACAAGGATGGTTCATTTCCTGGGTTGTCCAAACTATAGCCCGTTATACCTACCAATGTTTGAATCTTACAATGATGGACTTCCCATATCAAATGAAATGACTTTCAAAATCTGTGATCCCTCGTAAAATAGTACATGCATCCATCCATATGCATTTTATGGTCCTTGGAAAGATGTGTCTTGATTCATAATTCTAACATAGTTAACAGAACCACGAAGATTAAGATTAAACGTGTAGACAAATAAATATTTTCACCTCAAGAAATTTGAAATCTGGCTGCAGCGTGAAACAGATGCCCTCTTGAGTCAATAAAGAACGTATAACAAGAGAAAATCTCTCTGGGATTCTGATGGGATACTGGTATACCAGTTGGTTGAATTTCCCTTCAGCATTTAAGGCACAAATCAACAGAATATCAACCACTATAGTGGTAAAAGGGTAATAACAAAAACAGAAAGAGGAGGCAAATCTTAAGTCAAGAACTAATATTAGAAGAAAGGGTCATTTCTCAGTATTGACTGCCAAAAAAAATGATTACATGGTCCTCTGATAACTAATTCATGACAATGATAAAATATAAAGTCTGAACATGACAATGATATCTTATGAATAGTAACTCATGACAATGATAAAATATCAAGCCTGAACATGTAATATATCTGTTTGCCCAGCTGGCCTAGGACATAAACAAGTATAGTCACAATCTGCAGCATGTCATCTCCTTGGTTCCAATTTTCAGCCTCGTGAGGTGAGACAACTGGACAAAATACATATTATTCACCACGTATTAATTCTATCCATAGTCACAACGCTTTAGCTGAGGACAATGTGCATGATGCCATAGCCTCGAGTCAAGGTGTTCAGGATGCGAATGTTAAACAAAAGAGCCTCCTAGGCATGCTTCCTCGATCGAGGAGACACCATCAAGAGCAAACACATCAACACCCAGGCTAATACAGTCTGACCAACCTTGGGACGTTTCACATAAATCCAGTCCTATCTTCTCATTTCATGCATTCACCATTCACAAATATGAAATCTCTTCGCAGATAAGAAATTAAATAATAAGAAGTGGGGCTAAGCTTACAGTTAAAAGAATATCACATCACTTAGCCGATGAACAGTGCCCCGCTTCATCCAGCGAGGAACTGTAGCAATATTTCAGAATAGCTAGGATTAAAAAAGTTTGATGCAACTGGTTTATTAGAGTTTCACTTGCTCATGTAGCACCAAAAGAGATTTGGCAAGAGACTCTGAGTAGTCAGCAGTATTGCCACGACTATCACAAAATGACTAGAAGCCTGCTACTGGAGACTACAACTTGTTACCAATAGTCTTCTCTGCTGTATTGAGAAACACTTGTTGGGCATTATGTTCCTCTGTGGCCATTGGTAAGTAATCCATCATGTTATGCTCCCTGATATACAGGCAGGGATCTAACTCCTACCAGCACCCATTTTGCTTCCTTTCATGTGGCCACTAGTCACTTTAGTAGTATGAGCCACGACAACTAACATGAACGCTAAATAAAAAAAATTCTGACATACCAACAAAGTGTATTGCTATGAAAACTAGCGATATCTAACACCAAACAAAACTGAACCAAATTTTTAACTTTAAGCAGAAAGAGAAAAAACTAGAAATAGCTGCAAAACAAAGATTGGACATACGTTTTACCTGTAACACTTCTAAAATTAAAGTCAGAGAGTCCTTTGCCAGCAGAGTTCTGCCAGATTGCTTCCAGAGCAGGTACAATGGGGGCAACATCGGTCCCACTAGCCAGGAAACCAAGCCTAGTGAAATCATTTGCCATCTCAACATAGTCCTCATTCACAGCATGGACGACAGCATCAATTAATATCTGTTTGTTTTGCTGAAGGAGAGAATGAAACATTAGTTTAAACATATCTCCCAGAGATTTCCAGACTTAAAGTAGATTAACAGGTTTCAAGCAAATCAAAAGCTTTTATGATTTCCAGAGCATGTTACATGAGATGAATAATTTTGCACTTCCAAAAAGGTGAGAATAGCTATAAAAAAATTCCACAAGATTAAGCATTATTAGTGGCTAGATTGCGTATGTGGATCTGCGGAAATGGCTACCACTTGCACCGTCAGACCAAAGGGATATAAACAATAGCATTAAGGGGTTGTTTGGATGCTTCAAATCCATTCTCAAAACAGAAGGAGAGGCACAATCTAAAAATCAGCCCCAGAGGAGCTTTTGAGACTATCATTTTGGATTCTGCCCTCACCTTCAAAGTAAATGACTATTTTACCCCTTCCAATTCAGCCCCAAATGATTTTTTTCATCAAGGGTGTACATAATAATTAAAAATGATACTTTTATTTATTTTCTGCAGACTAAGTTATATTTTAAAATCAGACCCGAACGATTCTAACCCTTCCAATCTATGCTGATGTGTAGTATGCTTTACATGTAAGAGACTCACAAGTACTCATTAAACTAAATGTAGCCATTCCATGGCTAGTACAAATAGCATCACATTTTTTTAAATTTTCAACGCATTATTGGGACTAAAAAGCGATTGTTGACAACCCTAAACATAACAGCCACAACCTTGAACTCGCAAATGCAGTTTAGCTATAGTGAATAGTCTGACAAATACGATGACCTGAGGCTCTTACTTATAGGCTAAAAACCTACATAAAAAAGGAAAAGTATCCACATTAAAAACAAACAAATTAAAAGACTCCTATTAAACCATGATCAAGTAAGCTAGACATCTGAAAGGAGAATAAGTAAAAGAATCCTAAATCAGTCCCCAATCTAGCAATAGTGCGCAAGTACAGCACCAAGAAGTTTAGGTATTTCACATGTGCTCATGCATTCAAGGTATGAAATTTCAGAATCCTGAACTGTAACCAATCCCTCAAAGAACTGAAAGTAGAAAATAAAGAACTAATTGTTTTCAACTCCAATTGTATTTTCACTTATTTATGAATGATACAATCGTCTCTTATATAGGGAGAGAGTTACAACTAAGGAAACAAAACAAGAAAGGAAATAGTACATATAAGGAAACGAACAATATTATTTTGCATAAATATAGAATAATATTTTTTTGGGTAAATATATAGAATAATATTTGTTTCCATACATAGATATAATAATATTAGATATAGAATAATATCCCTCTAGAGATATAGAATGATATTATTTCCAACACTGAACGAAACCTAACCCTTGCAGACCATGTAGCTATAGGTTTGGTTTACAGGTTATTTCGGTCTTTTGTGCATTTCCTAGAGCCAAGTGCACATGCATGAGATTAGACAATGGACGAGTGGCCTCCTTTACATAACCTGGCGCATAGCTAATGGCACAACCTCAATCCGTCACGGATATGACGCGTGCTCCTCAAGTATATGGACTTATTGAGGATAACAATTGTCGTTGGAGTGTAAGGATAATGGAGACGACCCTCTTTCTCTAAACAATGGAGACGTTCATCAGAAGTGTAGGAGGACTTTGAAAAACACTTAGCTTCAACCACCAAGTAACATGAGCAAGATATCAACATGTGGATCATAAGGTAGCCCACTTGTGCCACATAAACTACCAACATGCCTGAAGGTACGCTAATACCCTTCTTCAAACTTAGGTTGGAATGAAAGCATCAGGTTTCCAAAACAAGATCTCAAATAACATGCCAAGCATACCATAGCAAGCAGTGAAGGAAAATGTCAGACATACTTGTCTGCATACTAGGTTTGGCTTTGAAAATCCAGTGATCTTATATCTAGAACAAGACAACACATTGAATGAATATGGATTGGGCTCAAGTGCCTAAACCACACAAGAGCTAGTAGAAAATGTGGATGTGAAGTGTAATTGCTTTTCTCCATCTTCCTCAACTAATATCAGTACTCCAAATGGTTTTCTTTGCATTCATCTCAATTGGCTCTCTTCTTCCATCTGGTACTACTTTTCTATCCACACGCGTCTTCTAACTTCTAAGTACCAAAACTATCTCTTATATACCAATTAATATAGCGGCCTTAGTTTCGTGCCTCTACTAAACTGTGAGAATTATATTTTGATGGATCCTTGCCTTCAATCTTCAGTCCCTGCAGACCAGTGAAGCCGCTAGATTCTCACCAGCGCCAATTGGTTTTGGCCGGAGGGTATTCCGATGGTTAAGTAATCATGAGGACTTAAGACTTTAGAGAATTGGTCGATGGAACTCCACCAAGTAAGATATCAAAAAGACTTTCTCTGTATAAAAGTCTTGTACTTACTATGTGAACAAATGTTCATCTTGACTCTCCCCTCCTTTTTATAGGTTTTGGAGACCTCAGGTCAATTTACCCGTGGGCTACTGGGCAATAAACCATAGTTAGTGACATCACCCTTATTCTTCATGGAAATTGTGTGCCTTCATCACAAGTTTGTCTTCCTGGTTGCAGATAATCTCCCATACAAATATTCCCTTAGCCAAGAAGGTAACGCGTGGTCAGCTAACTGCCCTGCCAACCCCTCATCCAACTCTGCTGGAAATCAATAGTGCTGATGGCCTAGCTTTTTTCCCGGCCTCATGTTTGCCTCATTTTTGGCTTCTTGGACTATTAAATGACTCATGCTTTATTCGTCGACAGATGTGCCTGTGACTCCGGAGTTTCGATTCAGAAGTTTGTCCTATTTACAGCCAGAGTTCTGCCAAGGGGTGACTCGGCGCAGCTAAACTCCATGCTTGGGGCAACTCCTTGGACTAAAAACCATTGCAGAACCCGGTCATCTCATGCTTAGCCATGACTCCAACCGGCTTCCCAACCTGATGCAACATGCAAAGATCTTTACCCTTAACTTTGCTCATCGTAGTTAGATAATCTTATCTTCGTGTAATTAATCTCTAAAGCTAATTTCACCTTCCACAGTCAACTTTCTGATTTTTCTTTTGATGTTGTGGTCTCTTCCTCTCAATGTTTCGATAATTGGAAATCGAAGTGAACTAGTAAAGTGACCAAACAGATGTATCACTAGATCAACCGCAGATCACCTAGATTGAACCGTTAAGACATGAATATGTCATTATCGAAAACAGTATTACAGAGCACAAATAATTTCCACTCCCGAGGAAGATTAAAACTCGTGACTTAGTATGGTGGTAAAGCCAGGCTGTCGAAGCTAGCTTCTAGAGGTTAACGTGCTGCGTTCCACAGCCAACTCATTTTTACTTGTATTTTTGCAGTGAAATCTCCATTAGAGCAAACCAGGCGGTCCATCAGAACCAAGAAAGTTTGAGAGGTTCACCGGTTCGACGAGAAGTGTAGACGGTTCTGCGTGGATCTACATACCAAGCAGGTCTGGCGGGTTGACAGGACATGAACATGGACCGACTGATGGGCCAACCCATTGGCCAGTCTGATCCCAATTTTAAAACATTGCTTGTGTTCTGGAAGTAGGCATTGGACTAGTGATTTATAGATTGTGGAGCCACCACATATTCTCATACAATCCATTTTGACAGCATTGTCCTTATTCTTTACATCAAAGATCTTGTCCTTTCTATCTTTGACCTTCTGTTAGGAATCAGTGTAGGGAACTTTTGAGGAATATTGTTCATGTTGTGTATATTACGAAGTGCCTTTGGTGATACTTTAGAATGGTGTCAGTGTAAACTTGTCAAAATATCTGCTTGTCTTTTTCTAAAAAGCAACTCTGTGTCTACTTCTCCCTTTTCTGTCATTCATACCAATGTTTGGGGGGCCTTTGCCTATTGCTACTAAAGGTGGTCTGCTATGTTTCAGGCATTGATGATTATAGGCGATTCAGTAGGGTTTATTTCATGTCCCATTCAAAAGTTCAAACTTTGTTTTCCACTAAATTATTATAATTTTCTTGATTTGATTTGTAAGTCAAAAGGAAAAGCAACAAATATACCTTGCAAAGCAACACTTCAGCTCAAGGTTTTCCAGTTGGCACGTCTGAATTGTATTGTACAATTTTAAAAGTAGGTATACTGGAAAAGACAAGAACTTAATGATTACCTATCTTTTTAGGAACATCCTTGCCGAAACATAATGGATTATCTCTTAGTAATAATATAAAACTAAACACATTTGTGTCCCCTTGCAATCTCCAATTCAAGGTTACATCCTCACACATATATTCCAGTGTGAACAAGTAAAAATACATCTACCAAAAAGAAAAGTCTTTGTTCAGCCAAACCTTACTAATAAGCCCAAAAAAGAAGGATAAACTAATATGTTGGCTCAGAGGAAACGAGAACCTACATTTGTCCAACACAATGGGGAGTGGCTAAAGGAGAATAATATTGATCCTACTATCTTTAAAGTGCACATATTACCTGACTTAAGACCGCAACATTCCCAAAGTCCACATACGCGATACGTCCATCATGCATAGCAAAGATATTTCCAGGGTGTGGATCTCCATGAAAAAACCCAAATTCAAGCAACTGTCGCAGAGCAGCACTTACTCCAACAGTCAAAAATCCATTTACATCAATGCCTGCCTCTCTAATAGCCTGAGTTAGATGGAGGATCCTCAAATTAATATAGCAGGCAATATCTTGAATTATTGAATCTAAAGAGTATATTATCCCAACCTGTGGGTCAGTACACCGTATACCATCAATCCATTCCATCACTAAAACACGTGAACCAGAAAGCTGCTTGTAAACCCCAGGAATTTTAACAGTAGGATCATTTTTGAAGTTTTCCAAAAAGTCTTCAATATTACGCGCTTCCTAAAGCAACAGAGAAAAAAGTGATAAGTCAGTATTATCAAATAGGTATACCCATACCTACAAAGCACTTCAGCAAGAGATTTTCACTCTTAATTTTTCCTTGATAGTAAAACACAGGGTATCTATCTTGTGCAATGAGTCTACTTCCAAAGTTTCATTGCCACAGGAAAACCAAAAGGTGCACCAGAATTAACCTCATGCCCCTCAAACTGGTAGAACTGAAAGTAGGTAGTAATTTCACTGAGTTCCAAATCTATTACATTGCATAATTGACTTTTAGTCACAATCTAACGACAGGAATGGACAATACCAAAGTATAGTCTAGCTCCTCCAAAAGCTTCTCCCCAAATTCATCAACTATTAGCTCTGCATTGCACCCTAGTTTCTGTAAACTAATGCCGTTCAAGAACGATGCAAGGGTGCGAAAAAGAAAAAGGTCCCGATAGATTATAGGCTCTATCTCAGGCCTTTGAACCTGAAACGATACAAAGTCACACGTCCATCTTAGCATGTGAAAATTATTTTTGAAAGAGCCAACAGTATTTAAGCACTTAAAAACATAAACGTTCACTTGAAAGAAACTTACACAAAACATATTCCATGTTGTAGAGAAATAATAGATAAGGAGAAAAAACAAAAAAAAAATGTAATACTGAAAGAAAAAACTGAGAATGGAGTCAAGACTCCTCTTGAAATAGCAGACAAAACCCAACAAATAATGGGATGATGTACAACTGCCAAAGCAAGAAAATTCGCAAAAAGCAATGAAACATACGTGAGTGATGAGAGCAATACTGCTAAAGCAAGAGAATTTGCGAGGATTTCCACTAGTTTCACACATCCAAGGGTAATATGGCATGTTTGTTTCATGGGATTGGACTAGTTATCCAGAGATGACGGTAATGTTGGTTGGTGCTTTTTGTACTCTGAAGTAACTATGCAGTCTGGAATTATAATCCCCCATACCCAGGACTAATGAGTCGCGGGGGGGGGAGGTCGGAATTCCAACCCGGGATAATGGCATGGGTGGGATTAGCATGCAAAAAGTCTTACCTATCGTTAAAATAATTAGCTCCATCTAGAAATGCTAATCTTTTCTTTACATTGTCATCCGTGCCATTCGACCTTCAAGAACATATTAATATTATTCTCTCTCTCTTCCTGCCTTGAGATTTTTGTCCTCCTACAAATAAAAAAGCAACAGCACTAAACAAAATTTGTTTTAACTTCCAATCTTCATCTTTCCTACTACTAGAATTTCATAACTTTGATCGTAAACATAAATCTCGATTTACTTTCTATTATTAGTTACATGATAATAATATATTCATATCCAAATGACATAATCAATATGATGTATATATACATGTTCTTACTAATTAATTAGCTTGTGCGTAAACAAAGTTCTAAGAATCATTTCACCTTACAAAATTTCATTGTACATAAATATGATAATAATTTAGTCATCTGGTCATGTTATCCTTCTCTTTTTTAGTCCTTCAAATCGAGCGTAGAATATTCAGGATAAAAGGCAAGTCAATCCATCTAATCCGATGGGTCCCCAAACATAGGACTCACTGTATTACATCGTAGAATGGTCCCAGGATAAATACTCTCAGGACAACTAGTCTCAAGAATAGTAGTCCCCGTAATCCAGTCCGACAAAGAAAACATGCCCATTGGGTAATAAGTCTTTCCCAAGAGTTCAAAAAGCATGGACAATTCCATGTAGGAATATACCTGTCTTGGATGTTCACCAAACACCGACCCTTCCACACTTCATGAATGTGAAATATTTTATAGAACTTCATAATTTAGAAACCTTGAAAATTTGGACACCCCTAGAAAAACCTAAGAGGTGGATCTCTTAGTAAAAATCATGCTAGGCATTCCTGTGACTACAACTTAGACAACAAATATATCTCAGTGCATTTCTAAAAGTAACGGATCACTTGCGCGAACTACATAAAATATCCTATGAACATCTTTTAAGGCATTCGACACAGGTCCAAAAATATCCAAAGTACAAGTGTTTGGGATATGGCTTAGTTTTCCAAATACAGGGTCCACCTTGCAAAATGAACATACAGGCACAGCTCCATGCACAAATGTAGCACTCATATAAACTTCCCAAAAATGATTACTTTCTCCATTTTTTTTCCTTCAATACCTAAAAAAGGAAAACCATGAAGATTTTCAAACACATGATTCTAGGCTTCTTTCCATTTTCTTCTTGTGTTCAAATTCTGGACTCTCGGAATGTTCATTCGTAAGAAATGGTAATGAGATAGTTTTTGGAATTGCTCCACTGAACACTTTTGTCATTCTCCTCTCCTTTTTTGTAGAAAGGTCAAACTAGAAGGCCTTGAGGAGATTAACCAATCTAATCATTTCAGCAATAATGAACAACATCATATCGAAACGCTACCCAGTGCACGAGGCTTCCACTAATGCAAGGTCTAAGGACAGGTTGAATGTACATTGTCTTTCCCTCACAAGCACAGACTGTTTTCGCGACTCAAACACGTGACCACCATGTGCCACTGGGTACCTTTCTGCTGCTTCCGGGCTTCTCTTCAATGTTGAACAGCATCATCCAGGATATTAAACAAGTTTTACATAACAAAATTGAACACAAGCTTCAATACATTAAAAAAATGACAAAAATGAATATTAAAAGATAACAAAATACGGCCTTTATCAGATGTACTTGTTACAACCTTAATAGCAACATCCTCCCCTGAGGTAAGCAAAGTAGCTCGATAAACTTGGCCCAGACTCGCAGCTGCAATAGTTTCCGAGGAAATTTTACTGAAAACAGCTTCAAGGGGTTGACCCAATTCTTCTTCTATAATGCTGAAGGCAACCTAAACAATTGTTAAGAGTCGCTTTTTTCTATTCCAACATAATAACAAAATGGCCCATTAAATAAATTAGCTAGACATATCGGTTCAGTACCTGATTGGGAAAAGGAGGAACATCATCTTGAAGAATACAGAGTTCATTCATATAATCTTCTCTAATAATATCGGGTCGGTTTGCAAGAACCTGTTTAAGTGAAAATGTAAGAATGTAACAGTTCCAAACATTAGGGAAGCAACAACTAAAAAGGGATCATGGTTGCTGTTTGATTTGTGCAAAAGTCAAAAAGTTTAAGCAAACTAGGAAGCCTAGGACATGATTTCATGTCAAAACATAGAAGAAAACAAAGAGAATTGTCACACCCCAAACTTCTAGGGTATGAAATAAGCAATGGAATAACACAAACCAAACCTTAACATAACCATAATCAATAAACTGAATTAAATCCCAATAAATAATATCTAATTATCAAATAACGAGTAATCCATCATGTCTATATCGAATTCGAACTAACCAAAAATAGGCCCACAATGCCTGAACAAATGAATAACTAAAACTTGAATACTTCTAATTGAACTACTAAACATGAAAATATCTCTAAAACAAAAAATCCAACTAAGCATGCTGAACCATTTTCATAAGTAAACCTTAAGTCTTTGGTTTCATATCATCACATGTAAATTGTTAATTTATAGAAAAAAAATAAGTCGGAGCTCGAGTAGGATGACATATCAAAAACGTCGACATATTGAGTAAAGCATGCTCGCATCAACAATATAATATGCATAACGACAATATAAACCATCGACTAAACATTCACAACACTATCATGCTCTCATGCGACTCATGCATAATTTTGACAGTCTTGCACCACGGGCAGCCCATATCGGGGACCCTATCGTAAAGTTCACGGACTGCTCCGACTGTCGGGCCACCTCTTTACCCGGTTGTTTCGCGGTCTTTCACCGGAGGAATCGCAAAGACTCCCATGTCGAGTTTACAGGCTTTCATACCGAGGGGTCATCCCTTACCCGAAGTCCAATGTCCATTCATGCTCATACGTACCATTACCAATCTAAACCAGACTCAATCAGTAACTCTATGTGGAATGAAAGGCAAGAAACAGGATGAGTATATAAAAATTCAAATTCTGTTTTTCAATAGGTTACTCAAGTGGATAAAGTTATATAATCAGGTTCACCCTTAAAAATTCTAAAACATTATAATTTGTGAGTAGGGGCATTGGGTCCAATGTCAATAAAAACTACTCTACAAGCTTTCAAACGATACGTAATACGTTAATAATAGAATTCGGACAATACATTCGTGTCGGTTCAAAGTTGGATACCTTATTTTGAGACATCAAAACTGTTTCGTCAAATTCAATCAAAAAAACTGATTTTACTCGGATAAAAATAAGATGCAAAATATATATATTTTTGAAACTCTATGTGTCTAGTTTCCAACAAAACAAACGGTGCGTAATTTCGATATTCGTACTAAAAGTTATGCTCGTTTTACAAAAGTGTGTCCGTGCAGCCTACACAGGCGCGAATCTACCGCAGCTCGATCACGGATTTTTGTAGAATTATGTACATTGAATTAGACTTCGAAATTTTAACCCAATACAGTAGACACATAAACCAACATTCAGTAAAATTTTCAGAAATTTTAGAGTTTTAGAACCACCCTAACGGAATTTCTCAAAATCAGATTATCGTAGTGCTTTGTTTTTTTTCCAGATTCTGTTCTTTGCAAAATAACTTCGTTTTGGTCTTCATTATATATATATATATATCATCGAATTAAACATGATCTAAGCAATATCTCAATGTAAATCAATATGAAATCCTACCTCAAACGAGAAAAAACGCAGAAACGGTAAAGTAGTCGAAAGACCCACGAATACTCCGTGTATAAGGCTGTTCTCGGACTCTATGCGAAGCTCTCAATGTACTATACAACTCTCTAGTTGATCGCGTCGTACGAATCCTTCGTCTAGGCACCGGTCCTCCCTCCTCAAGTTTTTAGGGTTAGAGATCTCTTCATGAAAAAAGCTGCGTATTTTTAATATAAATTGATTTTGGGTTTCCTAATTCTTATATAATTAAAATTTGATTAATTACACTAATCCCCTTCAAGTCTCTAATACCCTCGCATCGCACCTTAACGTTCTAAACTATTAAACTAAGACCACAATCAGAATATTAAACTCAAAATTACGAATTTCTGAATAACTAAAATAAATTAAAATAAGAGGTCGAACCTCGGGTCCTCACAAGAACACTGAATGGTTCTTTTCTTTTTCTTTTCCTTCAATTTTGGGAAGGAGTCCGAGGAACTTAAACTGTCCATAAATGAAACAGAAACCCGTAAACTAAGGGTAAGCCCTTGACATTTCTTGCGAACAATTTTCTTGATGGTTGTAGTGTAACTCAAAGCTCTAGAATTTCATCAACTAAAGTTTTAAGGCTCTCCAATCCCACACTCCAGCCCGATCTAGGTTTTAAAACATGAGGGTCATCTCACATGGTCCTAAAAACACAAGGGTCAACTACATAGATAGAAAAGAAATGCAATATACGACATCACAGATGAAGACTTCATAAGGATATGGAAGCATAATGAGGACAAACCTGCCCAGCTTTGATGAAGGAAGGGCCTAAATCACACAAAAGATTTCTAAGCTGCCGAGCACGAAAAGGAACAACTTCTTCATCACGGCCCACCAAAAAATCGTACATCAAGGTAGACCAATAGAATCCCAGATTCCAAACTATCTCAATTCCACGGCCGATAAGAGATAGAATGGCCCCTCTAGATTCCAACACCTTATTCCTCACCTAACAAAGCATATCAAGAGCAATAGTCTGGTAAATAAAAATTTGAACCAAGAGTGATGCTAGTGTAGGTCAACTGACCCTTTAAATGGAAATTAAACTGTTTTGTTCTAAAAAAGGTGACTTTTTATGTAGTTTAACTTCGGCGTTATTTAATCATACACACCCAGTCCCCTTTTGGCAACAGGAGAACATACTTCAGAACCACAGATAAGGACACAGGGCACGGATACTACATGACACAACACGCGGATATGTTATTTTACTGCAATGTAGGACACGTAAGTTCAATTGTAAATATCAAGATATAGTGTAATGTATACAAAAATCACCATAAGATTGCGTCCCAAATTAAGTAATAGATAGGAGACAACTAAGTTACAAAGAATCTCGATATTCAGCTCCGTCTATCATACTAATATGTTCAAATTTTGAATTTTTTGATAATCACATGTTAGCGAATGTATAAAAAGTGTACATATTTATTTCTTTGTTCTACACCCCGAAGAAGTGTCAGAAAAATGTCTGACATAAGATTTTTTTTTTAAATTTATGGACACAAAAAGAGTATCAGGCATGTGTCCGAGAGTGTCCAAAAAGTGTCAATGTCTGACACATGTAAGACAAGGCACGTCACCTTCTTAAAGTGTATGTGCTCCTTAAGAAAGTACCATAGGGTAGATACCCAAATGGAGTACACAAAAAGTCATTATGCTACGATCTCAAAACATGAAACCTTGTCAAATGCATGTCAGAGCTTGGCTCACAACGATTAATTATCAGCTCCAAGAAAACCTAATATACGAGCATCGGAAGTCTCTAGTCTCTACACTCATTGCCAATTGATTTTAGGTTAGATGCTTCAATACGATATCAGAGGAAGGCTTTTGAGGCTTGTGGACAACACTCTATTTTGTTGAAAAAGTGATTCCCCTTTCGCTTGTTCTACAAGTGAAGTGTGTTTCATGGTAATCCCAATCTTATCAATACTTTTTTTGCACATATGTGAGAGCTGGGAGACAAATGTCGAGGTGTTATAGTTTGTCCCATCTAACTGAATTATAACTCTTAAAACTAGTATATAAGCTTAGCAACGGCCTCTCCACTTATCTCCAGGGCTCATTGCCAACTAGCTTTGAGTTAAATGGTTTGACAATGCAGTTGTTAAATTTCATGAATTTTCATGGTTTTTGGTCAACAAAATCGTATCAACAATTAAAAAGTTTTTCTACTCAGGATTTGATGGATTTTATATAGTTTGCGGTTTGTTTAAAAAAGGGAAAAGATATGGTTAAATGTAGATTAGTACCAACGTTCTTTTCTCAAAGGTCGATCCACAAAAATTGCGAAAATTCCTTGAGTCAGCCACTCGAAGAAAACTAGAATAGAGAATTGGGACAACTACAAGTAGCATACACATCGGAATAGTTAATTTTGCTGTCTATAAGTTGTATTACCGTCTCGGGGGAGTACTTGCGGAATGGAACACATACGCCGCGTTCAATATCCAACTGTTCTAAAGCACTACTAGGTGGCGGCTTTCCCAATTGTAGCATTGTTCGGCTCTCGGCTGCCGTAGCAGTAGTTGCTGCTGCTGTAATCGTTAAATTTCTTCTTCGTCTGCCGTTACCTTTGTCTTCAGAGGAAGCTGTGAACTTTAATGTGCGCGGTGCCTTTGCAATCGCCCCACTGTACGCCGTGGGTAACCCCAAGCAACGCTTTGTCTTTGTTGGAATAACAGCACCAGTGCGTGTGCGATTACGGTGATTGTAAGCCGATATAGCCGTAGGCATGTTATTAGGGAAGAAATTGAAATTGTTCGATGAAGAACATATACGGCCAGTCGATAACATCAGTTCCATAATCATATAAATTAGAAGCCCTGTAATCTATTTGGGGAAAAAAGAAGCAGGACGTGAGAGAAAGATGAGGATTTTGATATTAAGCAATTTGGTTTGTGCCCAGGGGAATATTTTTCTGTGGTTTCAAAAATAGATGATCAGCTTCATGTGGAATTGGTTGAACGTTTGTTTGGTGGATGAACAGGATGGAATAAAAATATAAAATCATGGCCCTACAAATTAGGTGTTTATTTTATTTATCAGATTGGTATTAAATTTCGGGTAAGTTTATATCTGGGTGGAGGAGAATATAGAATAACAAAAGTGAGATGATGTTATAAATCCCTGTTTTTAGATAAGACAATAATGGTAATATTACTTTTAAAAAAAATTTAGACCGCC